>CM031237.1:1016934-1188793 GCA_018340775.1 Taxus wallichiana var. yunnanensis
AAAAACATGCACATTCACATGGTATCTTGAGGTGAATATAGGTCACTTACAATTTTTACACGATGTATGATGCTTGGACCTATCCATTACCAGTCCCATTGATGCTCTTAGGGGCATCTACCTTTTCCCACTTACTATTAGGTCCTATCTTTGTAATATTTCACATTTTCTTTTCTATTTTCAGATGTTACATTACGTCATCCTATTTATATTTCCTAACATGCTTATGGGTGATTCATATGTATAATTTTCCTTGTAGGACTCCTTCCAATCATGGTTGTTTGATTTGTTTGTGTCTCTTTTGCTATTATTTACGGGTTATGACCTATGTTTGATTGTTTCCTTTTCTAAATGAGTCTTTATGGATTAAATTACCTTGTGACATCTTGAGTGGTGTCCCATGTATGAAACTAACTCCTCACTATGTCCTTATTTTTTTTTTCCTATATGCTTTTCCTAGTTACTATTTTAGTGTGCATTTTTATTTGTCACTAACACTTGTATTCTAATATTATTAAATTATTTTTCTTGCACCATAGTAAATACCATGCATAACACCTATTAATCTTGTAGGAATCCCTATATAAGACATACATATTATTTGTATCCTTTTCTCGTGCTCCATTCACTTTTTTCATCTCACACACCCCAAACAAGTGGGGAAAACATTGGGTGAACCTTTTCACCCTCCCAATAGTTAAAAATTAGAACCGATAAGAATATAACAAAAATCAGTCACAAAAAGGGCAATAAATATAATGAGCCATTATCATCCTGGATAGAACCACCAAATATATATGGGGAGCGATGGGCACTAGTGTCTCACCGGGTACTCCGGTTTTAGGGAAAAAATAGTTTCAAATTATTTTTCAGCTATACTAACTACTTACTTAGGAACCAAAGTAGGAAATAAATCATGAACAAATAAGGAAGTGATACATAGGGAATATACAAGAAAATGATCTACTTAGAATAATGTGTTACCCAAGGAAAGTTACAAATCATTTTTGTGATAATATATAGTGGCACTTATCCATGGGGAAGCATTAACGATTAGAGGTAAAATCCTATGAAAAGCTCCTAATTAACTTTCCTTAGTGGTGATAGGACACATAAATCTAAATTTTAGCATCGGGGTACTCAAATCCCTAGTTTGGTGACAAGACACCCAAATCCTTCATATTATTCCAACTAACTCCTAAGAAACAAGTCTACAAGCAATAAAAAATTTCTATCTCTTTCTATTTCAACATTTTAGGTGTACTCTAACCCTTTGGTTTATCTTTTCCAATACACATTTCCATTTTACATACTTTTCAAGTTAAATTTCAATTGCATTTATATATCATTGCCAAATTTTTTTCCTTTTGTATGTCCTACCATACTCCAATAAAAGGTAAAACACATAAACAACCATGAAACAAATCTCAAGTATGCTCTGGAAAAGATGATACTCCAAATAACTACACATACACATCATTATCACTCTAGACACACAAAGGTCACCCTTAGGATCCTTATCCTACCCTTATTTTATAATTCCATGGTACACATTTTTTCACTCTTCCATTCAAAAAATTAAAACACTTATTCGACACACTACTGGGACATGATATTATTTCAACTCTCCAAGAAATAATTTCTTTTATACTTTATGCTACCAAATCCTTATTCACCAGATAAAGTGGGGGAAAATATAGTCACTAAATCACAAACTTATTATGTACATCTAGCCTCTAAATACTTCATTTATATACATGATTCATAGGCAAGAGAACTAGTCACTAACAACCCTTTTACTTTTCTTTGACATTTCTTTAATCCTTTTCATATTTATTTCTCACTATTTTTGACTTACAACTTATAGTTTTACATACTAGTCGACATACTTATCATCTTTGATTTCATTGTTTACCTTTTTGAGCACCTTATATAGGACTACCCATTAGGGATAGGAGCACCCAAGTGCTATTGTCCCCTCTAGGTGATTTTGTCTACTTTCTCTCTTTTTCTAATTTTTTAGATGTTACTTCTTTCTTATCTTTGTTTATCACCCTTAGTCAGACTTTCACTTGTTAATGATGAAACTTAAATGAAGGAATCATATATATACATGTCTTATTTAACCTCATTAAAGGGGAAAAAATTGAAGGAGAAAACATTTTCAAGAGGTGCATACTATTACAAGGAGCCAATATTTTCTATCTACTATACAAAGTCCTACATTTTTCACTTTGCATACTTCACTGTATATAGGAGGGTCTATTCTAAATTCCATACCACACATTTATATTGGGATAAAGTACTTATAGCCCACTATTTTTTTTGCAGATGGCACTAGGGAATCCTAGCTCAAGATATATTATTATAATCACACAGACACACTATAACTACATTGAGTCTAAAATGTAGTGCAATGCTCGGTGAAAATCACATTGGGGCCACCAATATTATTCCTAGTCAAGAATATGCATATTTTTATTCATATAATGTGTATTTGAGTATTGTATAGGTAGCTAGGGTTTTTGTATGTACACGTGAGACAAGGAATTGGTAAAATAATCCTGATGTGGCCTAGAATGAACAAGAAGTGACACAGAAAGAACCAAGACCAAATATCCTCCATAGAAACCAATGTTTAGAATAGACACCAATGCCCATGTGGCTCCATGCTCTATGAAATTCTTCTATTCCCGAGATCATTTTATCCTAGTTTTTGATACATATCTTGCACAACCCATGATATACCCCTTCTAGTCATCAATCAGTCAGAATCAGTTCAAACCTATACACAAGCTGAGTCATTCTACAAACCTTATCTATCACTCTTTCTCATAATTATTTATCTTGATCTTGATTGAATATTGTTATATTTATCTGATTAACAATGTCCTTATATTAGATTTAATTTTATTAAATCAATAGCATAATTTTAATATTAAAATTGCACTAATTGTCCTTTTCCCATCATCACACTATAATTAGAGGCCTTCCACTAATTAGCTATTTTCTCTCATCCTGGATGCCAAGTAACACCAATTCCTTTGTTAAAATCCTCTTTCAATTAATCAATTACCCATTGATTATCCTTTCACAATATTTTATTTAATTAATAAACCTTATTATTAATTAAATCCCCCTATAAAACTCCTCAAATTCCACTCATTTTCTTCCAAATCATCCCCAAATGGATTCTTTAAGATAAACATGACCTATTAATTAATCCTATTTGATTAATTAAAATACTCTATAATTCCCATGGCTCATTAACATCTAATTAATATCTTCTAAACACACTTATCCACTTTTAATTCTATATCTCCTTTATCCCACATTCACTAAGATATATGCTTCTCCCAAATTGGAAAGCTATATATGTAACCTAGTGCCTTCCTACCAAATTACACCTTTACAATCTTGTACAATTTGTTCCCATACTCAAGAAATAATTTCTATTAGAGGAAGGATTTCCAAATTGAGAAAAACCCTTACTTGCTAAAGTTAGTAAGAGAAGATTCAAACATGACATTTAGGACATTTTGAGGAGATATCTTCCCTTTAGTAATATCCTTAATCATACGTAGTTTGCATACAACTTAGAAGGAAATATCTATATAAGAAAATAACATCCAATTTCAAAAGGAGGTTTTACATTCTTTGTTTTTAACATTTTTACAAGATTTTGGCTTCTTTTCTTTCTTTATCTTGATGTATTTGATTAAACAATTAAGATAGGATTTAATTGGTGTTAAATCCTTTATTAGATTGAATTAGGCTATTCAACATGCATACACACACTCTCTATACCTCCCCAAAATATTCATCTTTTACATAGAGATCCTTTATCACCTCAAACCATAATTCTCCCACTTGTATATTAGTTAATAAAATGCATCTTATTCTTAGTGCATCTACAAGTATATTTGATCTCCAACATTTTTGGTTCAATAAAAACAAGTAATCTCTTATAATTTAACCCATTTCATGTGTATTTTTTTTTATCATCCTGGTGTATGTGGATTTCACTAATGCATTGACGTTTTAGAGTAAATGTTTTTTACAATTGGTCTTAGAGAAGCTAATAGGTTTAAGTTACAGAGCACATGATAAAGAGTTTTTTAATAAGAGAGTCCAAATTTTAATTCTTGGAGGGGGTTCATGGAGTATATTGGGTTACAAGGAGGTATTCTAGCCTAGAGTATAAGGTATAAAATCTTGGTGGGATGTTATGATCAATTTGTGTATATTTCACTAACACCTCAAGGTTTTGTTAAAATGTTTTTTTACATTTATTCAACTTCCCATGTATAACTATGAATTTTTGTGTTTGATGGTCCATAGACAACATGAAATCATTAGAAAAACAATTCCTCCACTTATTTATAACTAATATAATGGAATAAAACTCTTTATCATTAAATAAATTTATTATTCTTGCATCATTCAATTTCTTAGTTAAATATGCAATTAGTATTCCTTTCCAACTCATCACATTTGTAATGGATATTCAATTTACATACCAATAAACCTGAAATAATTTATTGAAATAAAGGAAATATAACACTATCTGCTATAATACCTTCTTATTCAACTTGTAGATCATATACTTTTCATTCATGGTCCAAATAACTCCTTATTCTTCTACATCATCTAAGTGATTAAATTAAAATTAATCTAAATACTCTAATGAAATTCCCATAAAATCTTGCAAATCCATGGAATATTTAGGCCTTTTTAATATTATTAGGTGATAAAAATATATTATATATCACACCTTCTCATGATCCATCTACAATCATTATTGAAATATTACAAATCCCAAGTGCATTAGCTCCTTCCACATAGAATCACATTTCTTAAAATTCAAAAAATTCTCATTTTCTAAGCTCTCTAACACTTTTTGTAAATGGACCAAGTTTTCTTCTTATGTCTTATTGAAACTATGGATGTCATCCATGTAAACAACGACAAACTTGAAATTTCTATTTTTACAATTCTTGAGATTAGAGAAATGACTTTTGGGATTAATTTGTAGGTTTTTTGATAAACATGTTTTTAATCAAAATCTATTATTCATCATCTATAATAAGATTATTTATGATGAATCATGGATTATGATTCAAAACATGTTGATGAAAAAAATATACATAGTTAATCCCAAAATTCATTTCTCTAATGAAAAACTTAGCTAGAAAATGATTTAACAATTTATTCATCAATTGCATGAATGTGATTGGTGCATTGGTTAAAAAATGGCATGACCAACCACGCATGTAATCCATAAGTATTCCATTCATCACCTTCTTTAATTATGATCTAGGTGTATTTATTATCCAAATCAATCCTTGTGAAGGAATTCACTCCAATCAAACACACCATAAAACCTTCCACATATGAAAATAGAAATGTATAATTACTATTAATATTATTAATGGATTTGGAATCAGTGCACATTCTAAAATATCCTTTATTCATTGCGAATATTGTAGGTGATACACTAGGCTCAAACATTATCTAATTAACCCTTCTAAAGAAACCCCGCACTTGTTTTATCATCTCATCACTTTCGTAGGTGTTAACCTTTATATGACCTTGTTTGATAAATTATTTCCTAGTATTAAGTCCATATGATAAATGATAATGGACACATTATTAGAAGCAAAGTGACGAAGAGGGAGGTGAATCATTAATTAAAAAATTTAACTTCATTTAACATAACATATATTCATCATTTAAATAATCCATTTAACATGCATAATCGATTCTGAACTTATTAAGTGGATATCAACCATTCATAAGTGCGAGAGACAAGGAGAACACATGAGCATCGGATATAATGTGGGAAACCCTTGAAAGGGAAGAAAACCCACCAAAACTTTTTATATATTACTCAATACAAAAGACTTATGTGAATATTACACATCACACAAGATTTATTTAGTGAGATACCAACCCCACAAGGAGCACTAACCACTAGTTTATTAGTACGAAACCAATCCTATAAGGAGGATACAACCCCTAATGTGATTAAACACCTAAAGATGAATATGATTGATGATTTATTTCTCCAAAATTGATTTTGATCACTAGTTTATATCCATGCATTCAAAACCCTCTTAAATAATCTTTTTCATACTTTTCTCAAACATGCATCATATCATGTTGATTAGGTCTAATGACCAGAACACCTTCTCCTCTAATTTTCTCATCTCTTCATGCCACTTCTTAGATTTACCCTTAACGCCTCTATAATATTATTTCACCTTCTCTAGCTTGATCACATCCTCATCATCTCTACTATTTCAAATGAGAAAATATATTCACTTTATATACACGAATCATCATAACAATGAATTTGAATTTGGGATATAGGTGGGAAATTTCTGTAAACTTTGCTGATCTAAATTGGTTAGTAGGATCTTCCAGCTACATGTGATATTTCCAGGTAATGATGGGAAGGATGGGCCCTGGGGGAGACCACGGGCTAAGAGGACCTGGTGGGAAAAGGATTGGACAAAGTGGCCTTGGAAGGGACAAAGCCATCAAAAGATAAGGGTTACATCTCTCTCTCTAGTTACGGAGATCCTCTTGGATAGAGGGAAAGATACCATGGAAAATGCACTATTTGAAAAATGCTTGGGTTTGTGCCCCAACATTGATCTATTTTGTAATTGGGATAAGAGAATATGGTCATCAAACGGAGTTATAGAGGTAACTACATATTTAAATGGTTATTTTTTTGTTTCCCGGTCGATTAAAGAAAATTTTGATAAAATCTTATTTAAGGGACCTTGGTTTATTGGGAAGTCTCATGTGGTTATTCATAAATGGGTGTTTCACCTTTTTATTAGATTGTTTCTTTAAACTGTTGATGAAACAAATAGGGTAACAGGTAGGAGGAATACCTGTTCAAATGTTGGTTGATGGGTTGTTGTGTGTGTATGACTTCTGAATCCACAACTGACTATGAGAGCTTCCTTTTGGCTAGGAGGAACTACTTGTAATGAAAGCAAGACCACCAGAAAGAATTAAACAATATGGGCAGTGAATTGCCTAGCATGAGCTAGATCCGAGAAGCATGATACTTCCTAGATGGCTATCAGTCCACTGTTTTAAACAAATTAATGCTGAAAACAAGGTAAATCCTATTGTTATTTTGAAATGATTTAGGTATCTCACTTAAAAACACAATAAGAAAATAGATCTAATCTAACAGGCTAAGCTAGAATAGAATCCATAGGTCAAATGGTTGGTTTGGGTTCTGCAGGTCTACTAAAGGTCTCAAGTAGGTCACAAGTGAGTGAGGGTGAGGTAAAATTGGGTGGGTAGGTCTCTATCTATAAGGTTGTGTGGGAAAACATAGAGAATGGTGTCGGTCAGGGGTGACTGACCATGGTTAGGTATAACCAAAGCGCCTGAGTTATTGTGAGATCTGGAAATGTCACAGAATGGGTTTTGGTCTCCTTTGTGATTACACAAAGGATTTGGTTGGTCGGGATGAGGTATTGGGTGACTAGAATAGGTTTTTGTGAGGTTTTGATGGGTCTATGGAGGTAAAAAAGTTGGAGATGGTCAATAGGGAGCAAGATGAACAATGGATGATAAAATGATGATAAAATGAAATAACTAGGAAAGTATGATGTTGCACTTACTTGGATTTCATTTTTGAAAGTCTATGTGTGAAGGATGGAGGTGCTAATGATGGGTTTGAAGGCTGCAAGTGATCACCAATTGAAGAAAATCTTTTCATGGGCTGCATGCACACTCCTCTTTTGCTTGGATAGATCAGAATGTGGTTAGGAAGGCTATGCAAGAGAAGATCCTCAATCTCCTTCCTTAGGTGTCAGTTCTTGTTGGAATTGGCTCTCTGAAGATGCGTTATCTCTTTGAGATTTTTTCTTCTTTCTCATCCATGTTTTCTCCCAATGTTTTCCAACCTTAAGAATAAGGTTGTTTAGGGGATAAAAGGGGTAATCGACGGTGGTCCGGCTTAACCGGTGATGGTTAGGGGAAACTGATGTCGGTCAAGGTGGGATTTTCTAGGTTTACTAAACTTAGGGAGATCCTCCTGATTTCCTCGGATCTTGTATCATTATTCCATGGATTAGACTGGGAGCTTTTGTGAGCATGCGGGAATGTGGTTAGAGGGAGTGTAGGCATTGATTTTTAGGGTTTGGGTAAGTCTTAGTTAGTTATGGTAACTTGCTAAGAATAGGTCTTAGGTTGAGTTAGCTTGGTGAGGTGTCTAAGTGAACTATATGTGTAGATATATTATATTTAATAATAAATATAGTGAGGATAAAGCATTAATTTAATTAAATTAATATTAGTAGGGTGAAGGGGGTCATGGCTAGGTAGATGTAATAAAGGGGGGCTTATATGTCGAGGGACGAAGGGGGAGTGTGACCTAATTTTAGTGTCTACAATGGGAACTATTATCCAAAAATTTACCGTGGGGTGATTTTGATAACTTGCACAATTTATTTAGATTTGGAGAGGAAGAAATGATGAAAATAAGAAAATTGGATTATGACGGCACCCCTTTTCTTTTCTCTAACTTCCCTATTCAAGAAAAATCTAAGGAGTTAGCAAAAATTTGATTTTTTTGAAATAACTAAAAAGGGCCTATTTTAATCATTACGGGTCTAGAGGTGTAGGTGGAATAGCTATGGTGGAACTAGGGTTCATCATCCTCACTTGGGTCCAAAATGGAGAGGAAACAATGTATTGTGGAAAAAGTGGAAGTTTGCGTCCCGGGTGGTCCAAGTTCCATCGAGATGTGAGTTCCCCCAAAAGTTGATTTACTTGATTTGAAAAAGGGTTGAGGTAGATTATTTTTAATGTGGAAAAGGAAGATAAAAATTTCCCAAATATCAAGGGGCTCGATGTGTCAAATAAACCCAAAATCACCAACTAGCTCGGTGACATAGACAATTACGGGTATGTTGGATCAAAGTGGCCTTGATGGGCTAGGTGCAAGGTGTGCGACATGGACCTAAATGGCCCAAATTCATCAATGATCAGAGAGATATGGGTGTTGGCCTAGTCAATGGACCATTCATAGAGTCAAAAACAGTTCAGGGGAACCTTTGTGGGTATAACAGTACCTTGGGAGCCCGAATCGGGTGATGCGAAAAGGTAGAAGTTAGGGGCCCAAATAACCCAAATTTCAGGGACACGAATTCCCTTAAAAACTTGCAAAACCCTTAATTTAAAGGTAGGTGGTGTGATGTGGATTTTGAGAGCCTGTGTGGAATGCTTGACCCCGAAGTTCAAGAGAGTATAACTTTTGACCCGAAGCTCGATTTTGACAAAATTGCACTTTTTAGAAAGCTCTTGACATCCAAATTTGAAAAGATGTGGTGGGGCACCTGAAAATAAAAAATATGATCCAATAATGGTGGGAGGTGTATGTGTATGGTGTTTTTGTGTTCATATTGATGTTCAAATTGAATCATGTTAAAAATAATATCAAAGTGTGGAATAAGGATACTTTTGGTAATATCATTCGGTTAAAGAGTAAGATAGTAGAGGATTTGTCAATTTTGAGGAGATGATGGAGGAATATGGTATTAACCTAGACATTAAGGAACAAGAACAAAATCTACCACTATCTATTATGATATCCTTGCTAATGAAGAGGTATATTAGAGACAAAAATATAGGGTGAAATGGCTAAAAGAGGGTGATAGAAATACTAGGTTTTTCCACTTCACAACTACTACAAAGGCCAACCTTCTTAAAATTAATGAAATTAGGTGAGTTGATGGTGAACTTACTAAGGATGAAAATGAAATCAATGAAACTATTATTAATTATTTCAAGGACCTCTTCCTCCCAGGACCTGTCCTAGAGACTGCTACTTGGAACAAGGCTCTTGAGTTGTTTCAGAATGTTATCTCACATCAAGATAATAGAGATCTCTCCCTTATTCCTAGTGAAGAATAAATAAAGTTTACTATTTTTGATATGGAACCAGATAAATCTTTGGGACCGGATGATTTTCTGAACTTTTTATTCCAAAAATTTTGGGAAGTGGTTAAGAAGGAAGTGGTGGAAATTGTCCAAGAATTCTTCAAATCTAGGAACATCCTTTAATCAGATCAATAATAAATTTTTGGTTCTCATTCCTAATATGATAGGAGATTACGATATAATTGATTTTAGACCTATTAGCTTATGTAACACTAGCTACAAATTGTTCACCAAAATTCTCTCCTACAGGATCAAGAAGGTGCTTTTGAAGTTCATATCTTTCAATTATGGAGCCTTTTTTTATTGGTAGACAAATTCTAGAAAACATCATTGTAATTCAAGAGGCCATTCACTCGGTGGAAAAATATGGTATATCTACTATGCTAGTCAAGTTATATATGCAAAAATTCTATAAAAAAATATCCTGGTCCTTCCTCCGAGCTATCATGGTCAAGGTAGGCTTTTGTGACCTCTTCATCAATATGGTGGTGAATTTTATTTCCACTTCTACCTTGTGTGGAATTGAAATGGAGTGAAAGTGATGGCGATGATCAAGCTAATTGGGAAACCTTATGTCTTCGACACACAATAATGGAATATGTAAATCTAAGGAAAAGAATGCTCTCCTAACCTAAAGGGGTGTAATGGTATGGTCCGATATGATAGCTACTCGGAGACTCTAATCAATGTCTAGTTCTACCAAGATTCTATTGATTGGTTATGGAATACGTGGAAAGTAACTGCAGGTGCCTCGTATGGGTTTCCCAGACAAGGTCATGGAAATTGAGACAAGAGGTGTAGTGGAGCTGCAGGAACTAAGGGTGATTTTTTGGTCTTTCTAGAAAGTCTTAGCTTGATTGGCTGCTATATTCAACAATGAAAGTTTTGTAATAATATCGGGTGGAAGAAGTGAAGATATGAATACCAATGTGTGTAAGCTAGTGTCGATATCTAACTGATTAGCAAGCCCGTTGGGTTGCGGGACTATGGGTCACAACCAAAGACTCGTTGAGGTTGAGGCCCCTGTATGGTCATGCATGCAATCAAATCCTATTTCAGGAGTAGTCCAAAAGTTGTAGGCTTGATTAGTAGCTATGTTCAATGTCTCTAACTATCTTATTTTCTCAGTGTGTGTGGCAGGTGTACGTAAGACTGTTAAAGCAAACTTGTGTCAATGTCAGTTATTAGCTCTGGCCATGTTGGGTTGTGGGACCAGGGATCACAATTATAAGTCTTTTCCTGTTGTGGACCGTTGATGGTCATGCAAGATGAATTGATTTGTTTTGGTAAATAAACTATCTATCAAAGGAAATCTAACCTATGTTTTTGGTGTTTTCTCAATATATCAGAACAAAGCAAGTAAAACAAGCTAATCTATGGAAAATAAATGTTTTTGTTCTTTTCTAACTTTTCAGACAATGCATCTAATCTAATAAACTAATTAAAAACAAATAATTAGTCGGATGTAGCTAACTATCTATGTAGATGTGTGAATCTAAACCTAAGATCTATTCTAATTCAAAAAATCTTTCCAACCCTACCTCAGAAGTGAAGAACAAATCATGGCTCTAACAGAGCTATTGTTCCCCACAACTTCCTAGCAATGTTGAAGAGAAAACTTCCTATTGATTTGATCTACTTACAATTATCTAGCTAATTGAAATGAATTGTTTCTCTACTCTATTTGATATGTAATTGACAATTTGACAAAACAAAGAAAACAAATACACAACTCCAACCTGGAAGAGCAAGAGCTTTGAAAATCTAGTAGTATCAAGTATCTATCCCCTTAGTTCTTTCCTTTCTTTCTTTGAGTGTTCATGTGAGTCCAAAGGATTGGGAATGCAAAGAAAAACAACAAGAGGATGGTGCTTGAGCGATGGCAGCTTGGAAGCAATCTGGATGCAATGCAAGTAGAAGAGAGATAGCACAAGAGATCTGAGCTTGGCTATGTAATTCCTAACAAGATTATGGCAGCACAACAATGCAAGATACATAAAATTCTTAGGCCCTTTTTCTTGAATACAAGCATGGAATATATAGGAATGGAGGATAGGAGGTTACTTCATGCACAAGGCAATGAAGAGGTAGTTCTACTCATTAAATCTATTTAAAAATAGAAGGAGCAAGGAGAACCAAGAAAACGAAGCTATTTTTAGCAAATTGGCTCATGGATGCACTCAAAAAGAAACTTAAGTGAATCATCGCATGTAATTTTACGCATGAAGATTCTGGAAAAAGTGGGTAGGACCACCACCCCACTGGGGGTGGTTTTCAGGACCGCTGCCCTAGGCAAGGTGGTAGGGGTGCCGTGGCACTAAAGGCCAAAACAAGCACAAAAAGAAATGGGGAGATGGAAAAATGCATGAAAAAGTTAAGTAAGGCTATCTAGGCTACAAATATATACTACGTAAATGGGTTTTTGGAGCTCGAACACCTTCTTGAAAGGATTTTGAATCATCACTGGGGACTTTTATAACCATTTTCCTAACAATGTAGCACACGTGTAATTTTGGGTGTGTACATATTGCCCCCTCAGGAGAAGCATCTTAGCCATGAAAGAGGTGTAAAATGTAGAGTCAAGTATGGCATTCCCGAAATGGGGAGTTAGAAGCTATACCTGACATGCCCATGTGTCGAAATCTTCACCATCCAAACTCCCACTACCTGCAAAAGAGAAAAAGAAGACTCAAGTGCAGATAGATAAAATATTGAAAAATAAACACTAAATTAAAATGACAAGAGGACTTACCATTTGCGAGGTTGTAGAAATATACCTGCACTAATGCTCCAGCATTATAAACAAACACACTCAAAATGAAGTTAGAAATATATATATATATATATATAAACAAACTCATTTCTCAATTCATTTGTGCATTGTTGATTTGGTTAGTTTGATTGATTTGGAGCTCTGGATTTACGGTGACCATTCCTAATGAGAATATAATCGATATGTTCATGTCGAGATCATGATCATGCCTCCATGAGTGGGAGATCGACCAAATGTGCTCTTAGGTTAGTTATTTCCTCCTTTGTCTTTTTGTACCCTAAAAGTTAAAATGTTGAAAAGTTCACCTAGGGGGAGATTTTCAAAATTTCTTGTCTTGAATGGGTCTTTAGGGGCGCCCATAGGGCATGCTTTTATTTTTTCAAAAATGGTCAATTTCAACATTTTTGGTCATTTCTAGGGTTAAGGGCATTTTGAAATTGGTTCAGGACCACCACCCAAAGTAGGAAAAGGTGGTCATGGGACCGCCACCCAAGGCAAAGAAAAGTGGTCCTTGAACCCCACCCTGTGCACTGGTGGTGGTTCTGGATAGAATGTCAAAACATGCTCAAAACTTGATTTTTTTTTGGATTTTTGAGAGTTTACTATGTTTTTGATGAGCTTATCATGTGATGTACTTTACTAACTTGCTCTTTTCTCATGTTTTGGTGGATGCTAGAAGAAGGTGGAGTACATACGTTGGAGAGAGAGAGAGTGTGTGATTGGCTCCCTGGGATTTTAGATCAGCTGACCTAGGCTGAGATGGATCTTTTACGGTGGGTAGGCATCTAGTGGATAGCATGGGTGCCCCATGTTGCTCCTACCAGTCACATTTTGTGTGACTTATTCTCTTATTGGGATGTAGACCAAAACACCTTCCGGTTCCCAGGTGTCGGGGGAGTGGACTATCACTCTGGAGGATGTATACCACATTCTTGGACTCTTGGTACTTGGTAGGAGACTGACATTGGTGACAATATGGGGTCCAGGGCCGTGATGACACAATAGGCTACATACATGGGAGATGTTATTGTCTCATCTGGCTCAAAGAAGGGAATGAAGGTTTGGTCTATTGCTACTACTCCCATTCCTATCCTTGAGAGCCATCATGGGTATCTTTCCTCGAGACTAATTGGGGACAAGGGAGGAGATACACTTTTATACTGTTGGGCCCCATCATTACACAGATCGAGGCTCATGGCCGTAAGTATGCCTAGGGGAGATATATATTTGGGGACCACATACCATGACTTATATAGAGTTGTCAGATTATAGGGATAGTCCTTGAGCCACCCCACTCTGGTTATGAGTTGGGTCTATGAGTGTTTCATCCCGTATGGTAGGGGGTATAGGTATCAGATCCCAGAGGCTGTCGGGTAGCTAGATGGACAGGCATGTTAGTGCTTCGGACACCACATCAGTTAGTGGCCTCCCTGACTAACAGACATGACCCCCACACCCAGGACATGGCAAGGATATGGGGTGAGGAGACTATGACGATGGTAGCTTGCTCTTCCATGAGCCAGCTAGTTGATAGAGTCGGGAGACTAGAGATTCACCCCTTTGACCGGGTACCCCAGCAGTTTGGTCTTCCATACCCTGTCATGCTTCCTTCAAAGTGATGCCTATTTACAAGACTATTCAAGAGGCATGAAGAGGTCCTAGAGGGGATCTTGGTTGGAATTTGTTACCCCTAGTGTGCCTATCATAGTTAGGTGTAGTCCAGGCTCGATAGGTAGCTTGGTGCTCCTCAAGCACCCTTACTTCAGATTGGGGTGGCTCCTGCTCATAGTGGGGAGGAGGATGAGCCGATCGATTTGGACTCTAACTCTGAGGAGGATGGGAGATGATACAGAGGGGGAGTGGGTAGAGAGGAGGATGAGGGGGCAGGACCTTCAGAGGGGTTGATAAGTGACCTTGAGTGGCATGATACTCAAGGAGATCCTCGAGAGCAAGCATGAGGAGGAGGTGAAGTGAGAGAGAGACTCTGGTCTTGGAGGAGGACACTTGGAGGGGATGATGAGTCCATGATTGGACAACACCATGCCTCTCCGGATTTGAGGAGGCTCCACACCACCACCAAGAGCACACTGTGCTAGCAGCCACCACTGATCCCACATGGATGCCCAGAGACCCGAGTATGTTCAATACTCCTTTCTCAATTTTAGCTATTGATTTTCACATGTTTAGCTTAGCATTCTCTTTTGATTTATGTTTGTGATTTTCTAGCTCACTATCTCTTTTTTTTTTGCAGCATCACACATGAGTGGTGAGAGCTCATTCATCGGGTATGTGTGGATACCCTATTGATCCCCTGGGGAAGACTCGGGAGTTGAGTTGACTGTTGATTAGGGCAGCCCTTAGCCTCTATCGACATACTAATGTGTTCACTCCTATCTGGAAGGTTGGAGATAGTGACCTCCCTTCATACCATAGTAGCTGGATATGAGACTGTTGAGTGCCTGATGAGGTGGAGCCATTCTCATAGTGAGACCATAGGGAAATGGGTGCCACCATGAGCACTCACACCATTCAGTCCATTCTCAGCACCATCACAGCCATAGTAGGAGCCCTAGATGTGGTCACGTGCCATCTGAGGGATCCCACAGGGATTGATAGGCCATTGAGCCTTTATTGCTTTGATACCACTTTTTGACACTATATGATTTTTTTGTATGTTTTGGGCTCATTGTGAGCATTTTTGACCATGCCTAGTGCATGATGACATTGTATACAAACTTGATCTACTATGATATATACAGACTCTATTTTTGGTTTGGCATTCCATTGTATCCGAGTTGACTCTCTTTGGCTTATCTCTCATGTGTACTCTAGATGTTTAGAATTTCCACTTTTTAATGCTTTTTAGAATGTATGCAATGGATGTGAGATGATAACAGAATGATTTCTTTTTGTATTTCATAATGCTGATATATGATGATGCAAACACAATGTGATCTTAAACTTAGTTTCTTTTGCAATTTTGGTACTTCATATTGTCTTGATAAAACATGATGATATAATGATATGATAAATGGATGTGCTTGCCCCACTCCTAACCCCACACAACTAGTAAGATGTGAGGGCTCAACACCAAGAGTTAGAAAGGGCACAAGCTATGAAATTTTTTGAATGGTAGTGATGAGAGAAAGACAGAGGTTTGACAGAACCAAATTGGGATGCTACAACCTTACCCTACCTCAAGCTACTTCATAGTTTAGCATGTGAATTGCTTTGTAGTTTATCTAGACTTGGATCCATAGATGGCCACTTGGTTGACAAAATCTGGTTTTGGGGTTTTAGACTCTTCTTGGAATTTTGAACATCTAATTCACTTTGTTTTGACTTAAGATTTCACAGTATTTGATTTAATTGTTTATGAATTTCAGATTTGTCAAAGAGACCCCCTACACCTTGCCCCATGCTACCAGTAGGAAGCATGGGCTTATCACCATGGACAAGGACATAGGTGAGTAAGGGAATTTCCTTCCTTTCCCAACCCTACGTCACTAGTAAGAGATGCAAGCTCAACACCAAAGGTTGGTAGGGAAAAGAAATGTGTAAAATAAATTTTTTTTTGTTGATTTGCATTTGACTTACTTATTTGGGAAAAATATTTAGAATATTCTTATTTCCAAAGAGATGTATATGGGATAGATGTGACACCATGAAGCTTCTAGAATAGACCATAGGCAAAAGACACCTATCCTAAGAAGAGACCAAAAGTAGAACCAAGTATGTAGGCCTTGGTATGGTTACTATCAAAACTTTGTCTTATCTTGTTTGGATTGATAAATGATTCAGGAAATTGATGATACTATGAAGGTTTGAAGAGACATGATTTGAATGTTTTGCCAATATTTTAGAAGTTTTTTAGAAATTTCTATAAGAATAAGCTCCTTGATCACACTTTTCACAAAATGAATGAACAGATGAAAATGCAATGTAGATGCAATAATGTACATATGAGAATGTTGATGGATCATGCGTAGTACCTCTTTAGGTGAAGAGAGTTTATGGATTCACTAAACTCCTCACCTTCTAGTGTACACAAGTGGAAATGCACCATTTTTATAGTCTTTGACTACTCGATATGGACCTAACCACCTAGGTCTAAACTTTCTTCCCTCACCGGTCTTCTTGTCTATTCGGCTATCGAGTCTTAATACCAAATATCCTTCGTAGATCTCACGTTCATACACCTTTTATTGTATTTCCAAGCCATATGGTTAGTGTACACACTGTCATTTGCTCAACATTCAGTCTAGCTTTTCGAGACTTTCTAATTGGGAGAGTCGAGCTTCTCGATAACCCTCCTCTCCCAGGATCCCATGTAGTGAAATGTGGAGGCTGGGTATTTTGACTTCAAGTGGCAGAACTACCTCAACACCGAATACTAAGGAAAAGGGGTTGCCCCCATTGGTGTTCTAACCGACGTTTGGTAGGCCCACAAGGCTGGAAAAAGCTTTAGGTGCCAATCTCATTTATTCTCCTTAACGGTTTTTAGAAGAATGGACTTTAAAGTCTTATTGGTAGCCTCAACTTGTCCATTAGCTTGAGGGTAGTAGAGAGAAGCCGTGTGATGGCTTATTTTGAACTTTGTACACAACTCATGCACCTCGTCATTTTTGAAAGACATGCCATTATCAGAAATAATGACCTGTGGCACCCCATACCTACAAATGATCTGGTTCAAGATGAACTTAGTGATTACAGAGCTAGGAACAGTGGTAAGGGGCATGGCCTCTACCCACTTGGTAAAGTATTATGTGGCCGTGATTATGAAATTATGGCCATCTGTTGATGAGGGAGAGAATTTCCCTATCAGATCTAGGCCCCACATGGAGAAGGGCCATGGAGTTGTGATTGGTTGTAAAGCTTGTGTTGGTATGTGGATCTCGTGGGAAAACTCTTGACACTTGTGACATCTATGCACAAACTCTACCACATCATGCTCTAGGGTGGGCCAAAAATAGCCCATCTGATGTATCTCGGGTAGGAAAGTGGCATGGCCACCAAAGTGACCCCACATACCCCACTATGTGACTCATAAAGAATCTTTTTAGATTCTTTGGCATCAACACATCTCAACAACATTCCGTCAAAGGCTCTATGATAAAGCACCTATTCTAGGATAACATACTTAGTGGAAATGATGCGTAACCACCTTCTTTGTTGTGATGTTTCCCCTTCTGGGTATGTGTGGTCCATGATGAAATTGATAATGTTAGTGTACCAAGGGCATACAGAGATAGGGGGCCTAGTTTCAATGAAATATATGCACTCATCGGGAAATTCTAAGTCTACCAAATCACCCCCATCTAATGGATTATCAGCCAACCAATCTGCAATGATTTGACCCTTAAATGGATTTTTGATTTACAAATGTTAACTCGAACTCACCCATTAATGTAATGAAACACCCAACCTTTTTAGACAAGGATCCCTGCATGAGGAATGTTCGTAAGTGGTCTGACTTGATGATGACCCTTGTTTCTTGATTGAGCATATAATGTCTTAAATGCTTGGTTGCAAAAACTATGGCAAGGCATTCTTTTTCTACCTACGTGTAGCGTGTCTCATAATCAAGTAACGTCTGACTGATAAAGTAAACTACCCATTCTCACTTATCATCATCCTCTTGAGCCAACATATAGGCTAAGTGAAACATCTATAGCCCATGAATATAAGATCAAAGGGTGATCTGACCTAGGTGGCATTAGCGTGGGAGGGGACAACAAGAATCATTTAACTACCTTGAAGGCCTCATTGCATTCCTCCATCCAATCAATGCTATAATATTTCTTCAACAAATTGTTGATTGGATGAATGGAAAAAGGTCAAGTCAGGGATGAACCTTGGATTGCACCGAGTTTCCCAAGAAAATATCTAATACTAGACTCATCGATGGAGAACCATTTCTAACATAGCCTATATTTTTTCCTGGGTCAACATCAATCCCTCATGAAGATATAATGTAACCCAGAGCTTTCCACCTGTTACACCGAATACACATTTTTCTAGATTCAATGTGACACCATACTCAATCAAGTGTGAGAGAATGATACGAAGCACCTCTGGGTGATCAAGTGCTTCCTGGCCTTGGCCAGCAGGTCATCTACATAGGATTCCACAATTTTATGAATAAGATCATGGAATATGTAGGTCATTTCTCATTGGTATGTAGTGCCGCATTCTTAAGACCAAATGGCATGATGACATAACAATAAGTTCCCCAAGGAGTTATAAATGTAGTTTTAGCTTGATCCTCGGTAGAGATTTTGATTTGATTATATCCGAAAACCCATCCATGAGAGACAACAACTCAAATCCAGTTGTTGCATCAATGATAACATCAATGGATGGTAGTGGGAAATCATCCTTGGGACAAGCCTTGTTAATGTCCAAAAGTCTATGCAAATATGGATCTTTCCATTCTTTTTGAGAATGGGGACAATGTTAGATACCCATTGTGAATAATCAATGGCTTGATAAATCCTACCTGGAGAAGCTTCATTACTTCTTCTTTTACCATAAGGGCCACCTTTGGCTTCATAGGTCTTGATTTCTGCTTAATTGGTTTGGCATCCGGCTTAGTGATGAGATTGTGAACTGATGATGTGTGGTGTAATTCCCATCATTTCCTTGTAACTAAATGTGAAGGATTTTTGATGTTCCTTGAGGATTTGGGTATGAATTTCTACTTCCTCTGGAGTTAAAGAGGACCCTAGTTTTAAGATTTTTGGTTCCTCCTCCATTTCGATGTTTATATCAATCATTCCCTTGATTAAGGAGGTGTTACCCTCCTCAAACTTAGGTGGGGCTGGAGGAAACTCCAAGTCCCCTTCTTCTTCTACCTCGTAAATCTCAAGATCTTTTCCCAGAGAGGACTCAATCATTGGATTCCCAAAATAAGAAGAGGAACGTGGAATTAGGGAAAGGTCTACCTCATGACAAGTAAGATGCAGCTCCACCAAAGTGTTTAAATAACTTAAGGTTGACTCATCCCTCATCAATAGGGTCTGAAGAGTCAATCTGGTCCTCAGCTTCCATGTATGTCAACATTGACATTACTGGTGCTTTGTACAAATCAAGGATTCAAGCGTGGAGTGAAACCATGAAGTTGGTGTCCTCTAAATCACTACTTGGGGTGAAGCGTGAGGTGGAAGTCACTATAGAGTCTTCTAGAAGGTTCTATTCATGTGGAACTACCTCGATTGATATAAAATCAAACCCCTTAGTTAGGCCCAACATGGTGGTTTTGTAGAGTTGTAAGTGTTCATCCCTAGTCTCGTATACCTCGGATATCTGATTTGTGACTAGATGTGAATCACCCAACACCCTAATATTGAGGATGCCCATTCTCTTAGCTACAATGAGACCTAGTAGGAGAGCCTCATACTCAGCCCCATTGTTTGTGCATTCAAAATTCAATTTGAAAGAAAAAGGTAAAACCCTTCCTTCGGGTGAAAAGTAAGGATTGCACTACCCCCACCAATGCCAAAGTGACACTTGGCCCCATCAAAATGGAGGGTCCAACAATTACTCGGAAAGATGGATGTTGAGTCATCCTTTGTAAGTTCTCCTTTTATCTCAAGTTACATCTACCATACAAACCTCATCACTGGAAGGGAACCAAGTCCCAAAGCATGTCCCATACCCATGGAATCAAAGGGGAGAAGGATAGGAAAATCCTTTTCTAATAGCTCAACAATATTTGTTGTAGTTCCTAATGATACCATCTCTACAACAAAATTTTCATCCTTGACCATTGGAATACCCTCGATCAAACCTGTAACTTCTAATTCCATTGTGGGAACCAACTTTTTTTTGGTAGTACACACTTTTCGGTTTGTTTAACTGGTTGGTAGGAAGTTTGAATTCAAAGTGGACCCCTAGGCTTTTTCTTCAAGTTGGCCAAATGTATATCAAAGGGCTTTGGATCACCTTGAGTGACAAAGACTTTCCCTAAATGTAAGAATATGACTTCTTGGAATAGGGTGGAGGGGATTTGCTTTCATGCGGTGGATCCAAGGATGACCAAGGATCATATTATAGTTGGTTTCCGATCTATAATATAAAACTTAGTAAGCACCATCTTGGGCCCAAGAGTGACTGGTAATACTATGGTTCGATCGAGGTTTCCTTGAGACTATCATAGCCCCTCAATGTGTTTCGTGTCGAGGAGAAATTAGTCTCCCCATATCCTAACTTCTGAAGAAAAGAGAAGGGGACTATATTAACCACTACCCCATCATCGATCATTGCATGTTTCACATAGTTGTTGTAGATCCAAACCTGTAAAAACAAGGTTGGATCACCTCTACATGAGCTATTTCAGCATCCGTAGGCATCTTTCTTATGTCAAATACAAACCCAATATCCCTTTCGGGTTTCCCTGGAGGGAAAATGTCAAAGTCTATATGGTTTATCTATGCCTAGTGGAGGGGTAATGTTAGCCAAATGGCCAAGACCAAGCACTTCCAAGAGAGTGGCTCGATGAGTAGCAGGGGAATTCTTCAAGTAGATCCAAAAGGAAATGTGTGAAAAGGTCTTGGTTAGATCATTGATCAAATCATAAGCTCCTACTAGCTTGCTTAGCATGTCATGAACACTATCTCGACACAACCGGATAAATCAGGATTGGTTGTACAAAGAATAGTCTCTGGCTCTTGTTGTTGCAAGCATTAATTTGGGGTTCAACGTCTAACTCAACCAAACCTACAATCTTCATTTGTTGATGACCATCCAAAGGAGGTGCCACCTGTGGGTTTGATGAAGTTGAGGCTTCATGATCATGAGTCCCTATTACAATACCTTTATTCAAACCATTAGGATCTAGTCTACCATCCTTTGGATGTGTGGGGAGAGGATCGTTGAAGATTCCCAATGGTGTGTTTGTGGAGACACCGGTCCCATATAGGTGTTTTGACTAGGTGTAGTTGGGTTGGCTAGAAACATGTCGACAAATAACTATCTTTGGTCTTCTGGAAAATGCTGCAAAAACTTATTACAATCGTGACAAGTTCTTGTGTCATGCCCATGGACCCTATGGAAACCACAATATAGGTCAGGATCGTAATCCCAGGGCCTTTGGTTTGTTCCTTGTTGTGGTCCAAAACCACGGTTGTTGTTTGGTTGTTGATTGTTATAATTAACACTTTGGAACCCTTGCCCTAGTTCTGGAATTGGTTGGGGTATTGACTAGGGCTTGGGGTTGGCATTTGTCTTTGTGGCTGAGGTTGTTGTGTTGTTGTTGTTGGGGATGATTAAAATCCACAACATTTTACCGAGGGTGAGAAATTATTTCTCTATTGATTTTTCCATTGTTATTTCCATTATTGTTGTTATTCGTTGCACCTATACCAGTGGGATTAACAACATTAGGATTTTTGGGCTGGTCAGTTACACCATCGGTCGTGACTCCATGATTCTTATTAAGGATATTTGGTCCTTGATTGTTATTTGTGTTGTTGGAGTAACCGAGAGTGCTTTGAGTAGGGGTAACTAACTTCCCATTTTCTCGTAGGTCTTATGACCACTTTCGATGGCCGCTTGGTCGATCCAAAGAGCACCCTCTAACACCTCTTCATAGCTCCTTAGTGGGAACTTTTGAACCTCTTCCTTCTCTCTATTGAGGGAGTGAAGGAAAAATCACAAAGTTCCATTTGATCCATGTTTGGAGCACTTGCGGAAGAGTAGAGAACATGTCGCCACCTCTGAATGAAGTGGGCTATAGATTTGTTATGTTCTTGTTTGATATGAAGGAAATTCTCTTTGATTCTGTTTCAAAATCTTGTTCATATCAAAATATTTGATAAAATCTAACACGAGTTGTTTGAATGAGTGTATTGAAGCCTCCAGTATCCTATAATACCAGTTGAGAGCAATACCTTCAAGTGTCTTAGGGAAAATATTTGCAATGACTGCATCCCATGGGAGCAGCTCTCGAATGGCCATTGCATAAGCCTTGATGTGGGCATTTGGATCACCCTCCCCTTTGAACTTTGGGAGATCAGGAAAGGGTCTCGAGAGCATGACTACCCGAATGGAGAAATCTAGGGGTTCTTTGAGATATTCAAAATAAGTCCCCATTGCATATGTTTCCACCATTGAAGACCCTTGTTGGGGAGGTGGGGGCTGCATTGGCTACTAAAATGGGACAACATAGACATTTTGGTGGGGTGCATATGACATCCCCTGTGGTTGTCCATATGGACCTGGGTAGGTGTACATGTCCCCTGTGGAGATTTAGAATACATGTGTATATAAGGGGGTTGATTACCTTGATATGGAGCTGAAGGGTAAAGCCAGGGAATGTCACATTTCTGGCTGGTATAGCATTTGAGAATGCACTTTTGGTTGGTGCCTATTATAGATATCCATATGTGGCTTGAGGAGGCATACCCAAGGTACCCATCCCAGTTAACAAGTCCCCATGGTTTGGAGTATTCATGTAGATGGCAGGATTTTGTGTGGTCGGTACTTGCCCATAGTTTGTGGGTAGGAAGGAGCCCATGCTTCCCTGCATATGAATTCTATGTATTTTGGGAAAGCTCTAACTCCTTGACTTTATCAACCAAAGCTGAAATGACATCACCCATTGATGGGGTGGTACCTTGCTTAGATACCTTTGGTTGAACCCTTGGAGGTTGTTGAGGAGTATGGTATCCCACTATGAATTGTTTCATGATGTTTGCCACCCCTCATTGGTTGTATTGTTAGTTGGTGGAGGGGTAGCACTATTGTTTTGAAGCAGGACATCACCTTGTCCTTGTAACCTATCAAAATATTGGTTCATTTGTTGGAATTTCTGCTCACTCCTAGCATATCATGCTAAATACTCCTCATCGAGATGGGGGAGTTGATCGGATTACATGGTAATGGGATGTTGAAACAATACCCGAGGAGATGAACTCACTTCACTAGTGAATGTCATGTTATTTGAACTTGATTGTTCAAGGGGATAAGTCTGAGTGACTTGATCCAATTCTTCGATGCGTATAGAAGAACCAACATTGGTTCCCTGAAGTAGAGGGTTTTGAGTGGATGAGCGGTTGTCTACCCATGTTGAAAGTGAAGGTGATTGTTGTGGGATATTTGATTGGTAATGGTACATGTCAAAACCTAGGATGGGTCAACCGTACTCATCATATCTCGACATATTTGGGGGTATAAGAATACCTGAGAATAAAGGATGGATGAAAGTGGAAATGCTTAGAGACTAGCTCTTCACATCGGGTTCACCAATTTATATGATAGAAAATCAACACGTGACCTTCTTCGCACCCGACCTCCCGAGGTCGTGCCGAGACAACCGGTGTGGAATTGAAATGGGAGTGAAAGTGATGGTGATGATCAAGCTAATTGGGAAACCTTATGTCTTCGACACACAATAATGGAATCTGTGAATCTAAGGAAAAGAATGCTCTCCTAACCTGAAGGGGTGTAATGGTATGGTCGATATGATAGCTACTCGGAGACTCCAATCGATGTCTAGTTTATTTCAAGATTCTATTGATTGGTTGTGGAATACATGGAAAGTAACCTGTAGGTGCCTCGTATGGGTTTCTAGACAAGGTCATGGAAATTGAGACAAGAGGTGTAGTGGAGCTAAGGAACTAAGGGTGATTTTTTGGTCTCATCCAGAAATTCTTAGCCTGATCGGATGTGCTATATTCAACAATGAAAGTTGTGTAATAATATGGGTGGAAGTGGTGAAGATATGAATACCAATGTGTAAGCTAGTGTCGATATCTAACTGACTAGCAGGCCCATTGGGTTATGGGACCTATGGGTCACAACCAAAGACTCGTTGAGGTTGAGGCCCTTGTATGGTCATGCATGCAATCAAATCCTATTTCCAGGAGTAGTCCAAAAGTCGTAGGCTTGATTAGTAGCTATGTTCAATGTCTCTAACTATCTTATTTTCTCAGTGTGTGTGGTAGGTGTACGTAAGATTGTTAAGCACAAACTTGTGTCAATGTTAGTTATTAGCTCTAGCCCATTGGGTTGTGGGACAAGGGATCACAACTGTAAGTCTTTTCCTGTTGTGGACCATTGATGGTCATGCAAGATGAATTGATTTTTTTAGTAAATAAACTATCTATCAAAGGAAATCTAACCTATATTTTTGGTGTTTTCTCAATATATCATAACAAAGCAAGTAAAACAAGCTAATCTATGGAAAATAAATGTTTTTGTTCTTTTCTAACTTTTCAGAAAATGCATCTAATCTAATAAACTAATTAAAAACAAATAATTAGCCAGATGTAGCTAACTATCTATGTAGATGTGTGAATCTAAACCTAAGATCTATTCTAATTCAAGAAAAATATTTCCAACCCTACCTCAGAAGTGAAGAAAAATCATGGCTCTAACAGAGCTATTGTTCCCCCACACTTCCCTGGCAATGTTGAAGAGAAAACTTCCTATTGATTTGATCTACTTGCAATTATCTAGCTAATTGAAATGAATTGTTTCTCTACTCTATTTGATATGCAATTGACAATTTGACAAAACAAAGAAAACAAATACACAACTCCAACCTAGAAGAGCAAGAGCTTTGGAAAATCCAAGTAGTATCAGTATCTGTCCCCTCAGTTCTTTCCTTTCTTTCTTTGAGTGTTCATGTGAGTCCAAAGGATTGGGAATGCAAAGAACAACAACAAGAGGATGGTGCTTGAGTGATGACAACTTGGAAGCAATTGGATGCAATGCAAGTAGAAGAGAGATAACACAAGAGATCTGAGCTTGGCTATGCAATTCCTAGCAAGATTATGGCAGCACAACAATGCAAGATACACAAAATTCTTAGGCCCTTTTGCTTGAATACAAGCATGGAATATATAGGAATGGAGGATAGGAGGTTACTTCATGCACAAGGAAATGAAGAGGTAGTTCTACTCATTAAATCTATTTAAAAATAGAAGGAGCAAGGAGAACCAAGAAAATGAAGCTATTTTTAGCAAATTCGGCTCATGGATGTGCTCAAAAAGAAAACTTAAGTGAATCGTCACATGTAATTTTATGCATGAAGATTCTAGAAAAAGTGGATAGGAATACCACCCCTATGTAGGAGGTGGTTTTAGGACCACCGCCCCATGTAGAGTGGTGGTCATGGCACTAAAGGCCAAAACAAGCACAGAAAGGGGGAGATGGGAAAATGCATGAAAAATTTAAGTAAACTATCTACACTATAAATATATACTACAAATGGGTTTTTGGAGCTTGAAAACCTTCTTGAAAGGATATTTAATCATCATTGGGGACTTTTATAACCTGTTTTCCTTACAATGTAGCATGTGCAATTTTGGGTGTGTACACTTACCTCATATTTGTCTTAATTGATTTGTGAATGATAATTTCCTTTTGGGGAAAGATTCTATCTAGGATTATTCTAAGTATAGGAAGGTGTTGTAAGACTTTGAGATGGTCTCTAGAAAGTTGGTTAACTTTCATAAAAGTGTTTTCTTTTTTATAAATGTGGAGGATAAGTTTTAGATCAGATTAGCTCACATTCTTGGATGTAGAATCAAAACCTTCCCAAACTCCTACTTGGGAATTCCCCTCATCCATAAGAATCTCGATGCAAATATTTGGAACACTCTATTATGAGAGGAGTTAATATAAATATTACCACCGAAAAGGGGCCCTTCTTACCCAAGTAGGTAAGATCCAACTTCTTCAAATTTCCCTTCAAGGAATTCCTATTTATGTTATGTCTCTCTTTAAGTTTCTGCAAAAATTATTGACTCTTTAGAAAGGATCCAGAAATGGTTCTTGTGGGCTAGAGTGGAGGAAAATTTTAAATATCCCCTGTGGCATGGGATAAATTCACTAGACCTAAAAATTATGGGGGATTGGGTTTGAAGAATATAAAATTAATGAATGAATCCTTGATAGGAAAATCTAGTTGGAGGATAATAAAAGAAGATGGAATTTGGGTGGAAATTATCAGAAAGAAATATCTAAGGAATATAGGTAGAATGGAAACCTTCTTTATGTAAAATAATTTTCTTAATGGTTCCACATTTTAGAGATCCTTTGTGGCTTCTAAGGAGATATTGAGTAAGGGTATTAAATGGAACACTGGGAAGGGAAATAGAATATCCTTTTGGAAATATTTATGAATTGAGGATAAACCTCTTGCTATGGAGGATCCTGGAAGACTATTTCTCAGTATTTTGAGGAAACTGATAAAGTTTGGATTTAAGATTATTGGAATGATAGTAATGAGGGGAATCAATGGGTTGTTATTGTCCCTCTCCCCAAATTTAATGGAGTCTTAAAACCTTCACATAACTTAATACTAAACTTAGGAATTTTCATATTCCTAGATTCCAATATCAAGAGGACTCTATCATTTGGAAAGAAGAGGAGTTTGGAAATTTTACAGTCAAATATGCATATCTTCTAAATTTTAAAGATTCTATCCAAAAGGAGTATTGGAATATGATTTGGGTGAAAGATCTCATACCCAAGGTTAATATCTTCTACTGGTTGGTGGTCCAAAATAAGATCCTTACATAGTGGATAATCTGAGGAAGAGAGGCATGGTTATTCCCCAGTAGATTCCCTTTATGTGGTAAGTAGAAGGAAAGTGTTAGCCACGTATTTTTATTATATCCTTTTTCTCAAGTGGTTTTTTCTTCTATGATGGATATGTTCAAGGTTTAGTGGTTATAACTTAATAACCAACGGACTTCTTATTACAATGGGAGTGTCCTTTCAGATATCATGTTTTGGTTGTTTCCTAGAGGATGGTATTCCTCCACTTCCTTTGAAGTTTGTGGAAGGCTAGGAATGATCTCATTTTTAGAAATAAAAAAGATAACATCAAAAAGGTTAGTGCTCATTTGTGTTATTTCATAAAAGAAAACATTAAAAATTTTAATGGAAAGATTAAAGCCTCCTATCCTAGGGCGGAGGATGAAGTCCTCAAAATTTCACCTTTAGACCTCCCCCTGTTAAAGTGCTTCAACTAGTAATTAAATGGTCTAAATTAGAGGATGATTGGATGAAGATGAACTTTGATGGTGCTTTGAAGGGAAACCCTGGTCACGATGGAAGAGGGGGTATCATTAGAAACCATGAAGGTGATTGGATTTTTTCATATGATGGGTTGTTAGGACTTCAAAGCATCAATGTAGTGGAGGATAGAGCTCTATTATGGGGGTTTAACATAGCCAGGGAAAAGGGTGTTAGACATATTCAAATCGAAGGTGATTCATTGCTCATTGTGAATGCCCTTAAAAGGAATCTCATTCATAATCTGGACACTTGGAAATATTTTACAGGATGTTAGGGAACATCTTAAAGCATTTAAAAATTATAGTATCACACATACTCCCTATAATGGTAATAAATGTGTAGATAAGTTGGCTAACTTAGGGGTGTCTAACAATGATTTAAAATTTTGGGTGAAGGGTGATGAAATCCCCTTATCAATTAATAATATTATTCACCATGACAGGTCATAATGTAATTGTTACTTGTCACATGAGGGATATCACTTTTTGCACTTGTCAAGGTATGGAGATTAAGGGATGTAGAATTACTACATGGATTGTCAATCATTTCAAGCGTAACAATATTGTTGTGAAAATTATTTTATTTTGTTGGGTAAATAGAAAATCAATGGGTGGAGATAGAGTTTGTGTCAAACCTTCGAGTCATGGGGCTATCGTTAACAATCCTTTGATGTGGCACATTCTTAGAATTGGGGGCTTTAGGGAGTACCATTCAAAGTTGAAAGGGAATGAGCCCTTTGTCACCAAGGAGTTTGGAAAGGCCGGGATAATAGAAGGTTCACTATTTGGGGAATGGAATTGGAGGTCTCAAAGTATTTTTTTCTTAGGTTATGGGTATAGACAAAAGGGACTTAAAATTTTTAAGGATTGGGCATGTGGATAAGGGAACTTAAGGCCAGCTTTTAGCCAAATAATCCACATTTAATTCTAAAGTACATTGGTAGGTGGTGTAGCATTTATTCTAGAAAGGAGAAAAGCTATAAATATGAAGTTGGGCACATCATTCTTTAGGTTGTGTTTATGAAGTAAAAGAGATCTTGTGAACTAGGGCATCTGAAGAGATTTGTGTGAAGAAGAATCAAAGAGATCTAAGTGCGTGACTAGGGTAGATCTACAAACCTAAGAGGAAGGAGTACACGGGCATGGGGAATTTTTTTTGAAGAGCGCCATCTTGTGGAAGGATTTTCCTAGTTAGGGTTTGACAGCTAGGGCATGGAGATAGAAGGGTTTCTTCACGAGATTGAGCTTTAGAGTTAAGAAGAGTAGAGGAGAAGAGCAAGGAGAAGGATTTTTAAGTTTTAAACTAACAGGAAGAATGACACCAAAGAAGGTGACCGTCTCACCTAAGAAACTGAAGGGAAAGGGAAAAGGAAAATAAACCACTACCATTGCTAGCTCTAATGAAGAATGGTATGCAAAAATGTAGTACCCTGATGGAGTTTTGCTAGGAAAAGAGTGGGTGTCTATATATTAGAAAAATGGCCATGAGTGACTATAATCACCAAAAAAATGTAATAGAGAAGGAAATGGCATTAGAGCTGGTTCATCCAACCGATAAACGGACACCAAAGGGGATGCCCATATATAGTGATGAAGTCAAAGTTAAGTTAGGGAAGGCAGATTACTACAATGTATGAATTTCCCTACTTTGGAAAACCTGAGTAACTATATCAGTGGTTGATGTCGCATGTACATGAAGATCACTTCTACTTTATAGGACGCAAGATGCACATAACACCTCAGTTGATATCCAAGTTCACATGATTGATTTGTGAAGGAGAATCTATAGACGATGATTTGGAGGATAAGGAAGCCATCAAGGAAACAGTAGAAGCTTATGACTACAAAAAGGGTTCACGGTACTTTGACATCACAAAAATCCTAGACCTAGTAATGAGGATGGCAGCATGCCTGGTCACTAAGTTGAATGGTTAGGAAAGATGGACCCAAGTCAACAAGGCATGGTTGAATGTGTGCCAGAAGATCTCATCAGGGACTATCTACAACTTGTCTGCCTACATCACAAATGAGATCATCAACAATGTGTAGGAGGGAGAGAAAATAATGTTCAACAATGTTCTCCTAACTATCATCTTCTCAGAGATTGGAGTGCCCAATGGACTAGAAAATTTTATGTGGGAATATCCCAAAGAAGATCCATCACTCACAAAGAGGTTTGAGAAATATACATGTGATACCATGATAAGAACCCACAAATAATTATTGGAGAAATGGTATAAAATAATGCGCGATGCATTTGGGGTGGAGTGGAAAATTCTTGAACAATTACCATCACTTAAGAGTGAAGAGGAAAAATTAGTTGTGTATCAACACTTCGCATTAGGAGGTTCACTATGATGAATGGGACTAAGAGCCCATGGTGTAAATTTCCATTTTCCTTCACAGCGTAGTACTTCCAAGTAGGGGTCAACCATTTCAAAGAGGCCAAGAGACTAAGGTTTGACCTAAGTGAGGTGGATCAAGACCACCGTGAGATGTGTTGAAAGTTGGTATACCCAAATAAGTGCACATATGTGGAGAAGTACGTCTCCCATGAAGTACAAATGATGAAGCCCTTGACACTACCAATTTTGGAAGGACTACAACCAAGGTATATCTATACATAAGGCCAAAGTTTGAGAAAGGAACCTATCTAGAAAATGACATTTCCATCCCATAAGATCCCACAGGGAGGAAGAAGGATGTGCTAAGGAAGAGGGAGAGAGAATAGGTGCAGGGAAGAAGGAACCAAGTGTGTAGACAACACAAACTTTGGGTGTTCTAGAGAAAAGCACTAAGCCAAGTATTTACGTGTGTAAGAATAAGTCTCCAATTAAAGAGAAAACCCTAGAAGAGGAAGCGCTAGAGAAAGAGGAGCCTCCCACTCAAGAGGAATCACTAAGAAAAGAGTCACCTATGGAGGAAGAAGAAAAGGAATAATCCCCTATAATGGAGTTTCTAGTTAGAAAGAAGAAGAAGGTGGTGAAAAGGTAGATTAAGAGGAAATAGAGAGCTTAGACACCTATATAGGTGAGAAAGATGATGATGAGCATGAGAAAACTTAAGACCATCCCATGTACGAGGTGCATGATTTTGATGAAGTAAATGAGGAGAATAATGAAGAGGAGGAAGCAGATGCTTAAGGAAAGGGGGTGAACGAGGAGGTAAATAAAAATATCGAGGAGGACCCAAGCCTCACCAAAGAGAAAATTGAAGAATTTGTGGAGAGAGAAGTAATGGGCATCATTAAATACTTAGTAGAGAAGGAGGTATAACACAACGTAGATGAGGTGATGAAGGAGGTGGAGGAAGAATAAAGCATATAAAGGAATATGGGAGCATGGGTGGAGACCCTAGTTTTGCTATAAGATTCCCAAAGGCTATGTGAATAGGTGGGAAGAGCATAGTAATACATAAGGGAAAAGAATGGGTTACATCAATGACCCAAGCAAGGTGCTATGTGCACTTCCAAAGCACCATGCCAATAGAACAACTCTTAGCCATGGATTCATTTGACGAAGGAAATGCATACCCATGATCAAGAAAAATGTTATCTTGGGCATTCGAGTCCCACATCGATGAGCCATAGTTTGAAGTAAGTCAAGGGGCACCGATAAAGTGTAAAAAAAGGGGATAAACCCTTGGTAAATATTCAACAAATGTCGGATGAAAAGTCTATAATGCACTCAATAAGGTTTTAGTTGAGATTGAGGATAGAATTTTTGGGAGGAATGATAGGTAAAATTCCTAGAGGTGCTGCTAGAGAAAAAGGAGGAGAAGCTCCTTGATAAAAGAAAGGATTTGAAGCAAGAGGAATTGATCGGCGTGTAGTTAAGGCATGAGTTAAAATGAGAGAAGGAAAGGGTGCGTGAAGTATACAAGAAGATTGAGATGATTACAGATGTTATTGTCTTGAAGCATCCAGATTTAGCACCACCCGAGAAAAAATATGAATCAACCTTATAGTGCTTGGAGGATTTTGACCCACATTCTCACTATGGAAAGGTGACCACTTACATTAGAATCTAGAAGAAGGTCATTGGTGGGAAAAGAACAGGAAAATAAGATGAAGGTTGTAGAAATTGTTTCTTATTATACCAAGGTTCTCACTGATGTGAATTCTATCACACAAGCACGAGGATTCCTATGATAATTGTGTTGATAGAGATAAAGTAGCAAGCATCTTGGTCGCTACACATGAGACAAAACTCAAGGAGTTCCAAGAGAAGAATAAGGGGAATAAAGCTGAGTGAGACAAAATTCTAGCCAAAGTGGAGAAGAAATCGGAGGCCATTGAGACCTTGCGAGGCTCAATCAAGAACCAACTGAAGGAACTATACCCCCAGATCACTCATAGGATGGATGTACTCAAGGATTTGGGAAAAAAACTAGAGGGGATCATTGAAACAATGAGTGCTAAAGGAGAAGGGATAAGTTTTGAGGAGGTAAGCACCCTAGTAGGTGACCTCTGTCAACAAGCACAAAGTGAGTTGGATGCCTGGGGAAAATTAGAGGCAAACATAGGAAGTATTTCCCTCTCCTCCTTCAACAATAAACATGATCTCCCCATTCTTTCATTCTTCCCCAAATTCTTCCCTCCATTCTTTATTTAACTTTTCAGAGCCCACCATTCTTTTATTCATTGAAGAAAAGTGTTTCTGAGGATAGAGAACAAGCATAGTGTGGAGTGATGTTGGGCCTCAGACTTATTGGCTAAGTATAAGAAGGTGTGTGGGCATGCAGGGCCTAATTATAGGAGGGTTCCCAAGGTGAAGGCGCACAAGAACAAGGTTTTAGAAGGGTTTAGAAAAACCCATGCACATGCACAAGGTAGAGAAAGGGTTGTAGGACTTAGCCATATTTGATATTTCTGGTAGACCATGAGGAAGTGTGACCCTTGATTGCGCATGTGGAATGGATAAGGTTCCATCCTGGGGATAGGGGTGGCCCAAGAGGGAATATTACTTATGATAGAAGGCTCTAGAAGAACATCATTACAAAGATTGGAAATCTTGGATCATGATGAGCATGCTTCCACTGGAGGACCACTTGGAAAATTGGCAGCCGATCTATCATTTCAAGAAGGAATAGTGGTGAACACAAAAGCTATATATAGAGTTACCCAGATAGAAGAAAGGGGGTGTATGTATGGAAGTGGGTGGTGGTGTGTGCAATATGATGGGTGTATGGAAGCATGTGTGCACACTTTCAAGAGAGAGAGAGTGCATTCAGAGAGGCGAAGTCCTATAGAAATGATAGTGGGTTCTATAGGTTAGAGGACTGTAAGGATGATGATGTATCTTGAGGGATGGGTCTGTGAGCATATTCCTATGTAAGGGAGGGCATAATCTATGTGTATGATGTATGAATCTGATCTGCATTAGCACATTGGCCTGTTATGGCTGTGATAATTGTAATGTGGTTACCAAACTAAGATTAATATGGAATATATGATTCTATTATGATATATCTTGTTCATGGGTGTAAACCCTCATGTATTTTTCTTATATATTGGATAAGATTTTGTTTATTTGGTATTTCCTTTGTTTATATTATGGATCGGAGTTCTCACCATGAATGTATTAATCTTTACTTTCTTTTTCACCTAAGTCTTTGTCACAAGTAATGCATTCCCACAAGACTCACATAACAGAGACTCTGCCCACGAGTGGCTTGGGTGAGTGCCCAATGCCCACCGGGTGATAGGACCGACGCACATGGGAATAGACTCTATTCTAGGGGTATGAAAAATGGCTACAACATGTGATGACATCCTCATGACCAAGTTTTTCCTAGGATCTTACAAGTGTTAGGAATATTATGATGGCTTCACTTACTTTATGTGTGTGAATAATAATTAATGTGTAATTACTACTCTTTGAGATTATTGTTAGAGTTGTTGCTAATATATTTTTCAATTAATATATTATTATATTTATTGTTATGTGTGGGTTACGTGAGTTATTCTCACCCCACATAATTAGGTGATTGAGATTTTGTAGTTGAGTTAGTTTCCTATATTCTAGGAAACTCTAAAATTATATATTAGGCTAATGTAATTGTGTGAAATATATTTAATACAAGTATTATTATTATTATTTCTTTTTTATTGTGTACATTCCTTTGACCTAATAGTGAAGAACATGTGTCTTGAAATGAGGTCACAAGTTCAAATCTTTAGAAAAGGGTATATACGGTTTAATAATTCGATTAGCCTCTCCGTATTTGAGTACAAGGTAGTCCCATATGCTAAACCAAATTGTAGACCCAAAAAAGGTGCCCAACATCGTGGATATTTTTAAAAACCATTATTATTATTATTATTATTATTCCCTCATCATATATTTTTGACTTTGAGAGGTCCTCCCCATTAATATTGGTATCATTTAGTGTCAATGGTCATCTCCTCCGTGAACAATGAGAGTCTTAAGAAGATTGTTGTGCAAATTCATTTTATACATGAACATGAAGTTTACATTTTGCATAGATCAAATGACTTGCATAAATTTTTAATACTATAGTTGAAACCATTTGATTCGGGAGATGGATCATTAAAGATAAGATAAGAGAAGAGAAGTAAACTATGACTTTTTCCATATCTAAAAATAACTCTTAAAATTATTTTAATTTTCATAAAGACTATAGTTTTGAAAAATTAATTTTTCCTATAGTTTTTATTTAATCATATTTCATGTGCCAATTATTACATTTTTGATGCCATTTTTCTAGGAAATTAATTTATTTGGAATCTTCATTTCCCATCTAACGAGTGGTCACATGATAAGTTTTCTCTGATTTTGATTTTAATCGTTGAGACAATTTTAATTAAATTAAGCCATTTTTGGGAAATGCCATAAAATAATGTTATGATAATCCTCAAAATTGAGCGCCATTTTTTTCAAAAGTGTATATTTTTAATTCAATCTTATTGGTTCTAATTTTGGGAGAAAATAAAAACTTCAAAAATTACCCTCTATTTTGGCCATCTTACGCATTTCGGTCATGCATTTCGATCCTTAAATAAAAGGTTTCACATCGAGGGAGAATATTAAATACAATGTGGAAACCATGTAGTCTCATGTTTAGATTAGATGAGTTAAGAATCCATATACTATTTGGTGGATGGAGGTAAATGAAGGTTGGATATTATTTAGCGACTCTCTCGGTCAGCCACCGCCAACGACGGGGCCGCCTTTATAATTTGATGATTTGGTGGCATATTTTTTTCTACTCCTAGTGTTTTCTTCAATTCATGGTGATCCTATTTTGAATAGGTGGAAATATCACATTGATGGGGGAACATGATTCCATGTTCCATTTCCATTAACTCATCTTTTCTATGTATCATAGAGCCTATCACGATTTCAAACAAAATTTCCTATGTTATTCCTCACTAGTGAAATGTGATAGGGCTAATAATAGTACTCTGGCACATCATGATGTGGTTATAGTAAACCAATGAAAACCTTCATTTGTGGTTTGTGGTAAACTAAAGAAAAACCACCATTCATGGTTGTTTAATACATTTCAAAACCATCACTTTGTGGCCCTGTGGTAAACCAATTTCAAAACCGCCATTTCTGGAATGGTCAACCATTTGCAAAACCATCCATGAGGTTTGTGATCATCCTATGAAAATCACCGGATCATGAGCAGTGTGAAGTACAAAGGAGTTTTCCCCATGTTCACACTACTTGGGGGTAATGTTAGGAATATTATAGTGCTTCACATATTTATGTGTGTGAATAATAATTACATGTGTAATTATTATTGTTAGAGTTGTTATAATATATTGTTTCAACAATATATTATTATATTTATTGTTATTAGATGTTACGTGAGTTATTCTCACCCCACATAATTATACCTTTTAGTTGAGATTTTGTAGTTGAGTTAGTTTCATATTCTAAAAACATGCACATTATATAGGCTATGTATTGTGTGAAATATGTCAATACAATTACATTATTATTATTTATCATTTCTTGTATTCGACTCTCTTCTCCTTCTATATTTTCTTGCACTTACTTTAGAGGTCATTTCAACAAGATTATTATTTTGTGATTTTTATGATTTTCCATTACACTCATTAAATAATTTACTAATCTTGCTGATTTTTTTAGCTTAATGGCTCATTTTTCTATTAATATTGGCATGAAAATATTATGCATTTGTTTGCACTCAATTTCTAAACTTAAGAATCTAATGAACATCTTAGTGATTACGTATTGCATTACAAGAACAATCTTTCTAAAATGAAAATGCATTAGCTAAATATAAACTCCAAGATATATTTATTAAAAGTATTTTTCCTCCTTTATAGGAATGTGTGTTTTTTTATTCTTATCATTCCTTTGACCATCTATTATATACCTTGAAGTCTATGAGAGTGCACTTTTTTATTAGTAGAACTCAAATATGGTTCTAATAATTCGATCATGCCTCTTCTAATTTTCCAAGAAAGGTTCCCTTTAAACCAAATTATAATGATGCTAATCCTACTGTCAATATTGTTTCTCAACCTCTTAACCCCAAGCCCCTCATCATATATTTACTTGATTTCCTTATCCTCCCATATAATATCTACCCAACTCATTTAAATTAGTCTAATTTCTCTCCCACCTCCTCTCGTATATGATCCTAATAGGCCCCATGGCATGAATTTTGTTGAGCATGAACATTGTGATTACCATAGATGCAATGTCCATTCACCAATAAGTGTTTCAAGATTCACCATTTGATTCAAGATCTCATTAAAGATAATGATAGCTAGTTACCTGAATCCACTACTTCCATTTCCATATCTAACAATAACATTGGAAAGTTAAAAATATTTAATAACCTAGTACCTAAGCATGAAAAATCAGCCCTTGATCCATCTTACAATCATACCTACCATGTAATTCCTCCTATTTCATCGGATAATCCCCTTGGATTCCTTTTTAGTGATACTGATCTCCCATCATCTGCTATCATTTTCATTGATGTTGATTTTCATGCCTTTCTTATTGTATAAACTACATATGATGCTTTTGGGCCCCATGCCGTAAAAAATGTTATGATACATCCTACATCCAAGAACAATGCATGCTCATTATATTTTTATATTTAATTGACTTCCCTTTATCTCAGATGACATGCAGGTTTCCAACTTCTCATGTTCATGTTATTCTACCCATTACTATTGGGCCTCTTACTATTTCTATGCCATTTCTATTACACATTGTGACATGCTCTTAGGACTCCCTTGGCTTAGGGATGGCAAAGTCATGCTTTCTTTTATTCACTTATGCCTTAAGTTCATGTCTATGAGAACCATATTATTAATATTTCACATTTACATAGATCATTGAAAATATTTTTTTCCTTTTGTATGTCCTACCACACTCCAACAAAAGGTAAAACACATAAACAACCATGAAACAAATCTCAAGTATGCTCTGGAAAAGATGATAGTACAAAGAACTACACACACACACATCATTATCACTCCACACACATAAAGGTCACCCTTAGGATCCTTATCCTACCCTTATTTTATAATTCCATGGTACACATTTTTTCACTATTCCATTCGGAAAATTAAAACACTTATTCGACACGCTACTAGACATGATATTCTTTCACCTCTCCAAGAAACAATTTTATTTTATACTTTATGCTACCAAATCCTTATTCACTAGCATAAAGTGGGGGAAATGTATTCACTAAATCACACACTTACTATGTACATCTAGCCTCTAAATACTTCATTTATATACATGATTCCTAAGCAAGAGAACTAGTCATTAACAACCCTTTTACTTTTCTTTGACATTGTTTTTATCATTTTCATCTTTATTTCTTATTGTTTTTGACTTGCAACTTATAGTTTTACATACTATTCGACATATTTATTAGCTTTGATTTCACTATTTACCTTTTTGAGCACCTTGTACAGGACTACCCATTAGGGATAGGAGCACCCAAGAGCTACTATCCCTCTAGGTGCTTTTGTCCTCTTTCTCTCTTTTTCTAATTTTTAGATGTTACTTCTTTCTTATCTTTGTTTATCACCCCTAGTCATACTTTCAATTTTTAATGATGAAACTTAAGTGAAGGAATCATATATATACATGTCTTATTTAACCTCATTAAGGGGGAAAACATTTAAGGAGAAAACATTTTCAAGAGGCGCATACTATTACAAGGAGCCAATATTTTCTATCTACTATACCAAGACCTACATTTTGTCACTGCATACTTCACTTTATAGGAGGGTCTATTCTAAATTCCATACCACACATTTTCATTGGGATAAAGTTCTTATAGCCCACTACTTTTTTGTGTAGATGGCACTAGGGAATCCTAGCTCAAGATAAATTATTATAATCACACACAGACACACTATAACTACATTGAGTCGAAATGTAGTGCAATGCTTAGTGAAAATCACATTGGGGTGACCGCCAATATTATTCCTACTCAAGAATATGCATATTTTTATTCATATAATGTGTATTTGAGTATTGTGTAGGTAGATAGGGTTTTTTTGTAGGTACATGTCAGACAAGGAAATGGTAAAATAATCTAACGTGACCTACAATGAACAAGTAGTGACACAGAAAGAACCAAGACCAAAGATCCTTCATAGAAACCAATGTTCAAAAGCAGACACTGGATCCCATGTGGCTTTATCCTCTGTGAATTTCTTCTATCCCTGAGATCATTTTAACCTAGTTTTTGATACAGAGCTTTCACAACCCATAATATACCCCTTCCAGGACCAATCTCCAGTCTAGAATAAGTTCAAACCTATAGACACAAGATTAGTCATTCTACAAACTTATCTATCACTCTTTCTTATAATTATTTAGCTTGATCTTGATTGAATATTGTTATATTTATCTGATCAACATTATTAAATCAATAGCATAATTTTAATTAAAAATTGCACTAATCGTCCTCTTCCCATCATCACACTATAATTAGAGCCCTTCAAATAATTAGCTATTTTCCTCTCATCCTGGATGCCAAGTAACACCAATTCCTTTGTTAAAATCCTCTTTCAATTAATTAATTGCCCATTAATTATCCTTTCACAATCTTTTATTTAATTAATAAACCTTCTTATTAATTAAATCCCCTCTCAAACCCCTCAAATTCCACTAATTTACCTCCAAATCATCCCCAAATGGATTGTTTAAGATAAACATGACCTATTAATTAATCCTATTTGATTAATTAAAATATTCTATAATTCCCATGGCTCATTAATATCTAATTAATCTCTTCTAAACACAATTATCCACTTTTAATTCTAAGTCTCCTTTATCCCACATTCACTAAGATATATGCTTCTCTCAAATTGGAAAGCTATATATGTAAATAGTGCCTTCCTACCAATTTACACCTTTACAATCTTGTATACCTTGTACCCATACTCAAGAGATAATTTCTATTATAGCAAGGATTTCAAATTGAGAAACCCCCTTACTTGCTAAAGTTAGTAAGAGAATATTCAAACATGGCATTTAGGCCATTTTGAGGAGATCTCTTCCCTTTAGTAATATCCTTGGTCATACGTAGTTTGTATTCAACTTAGAAGGAAATATCTACATATCAAAAGCACATCCAATTTCAAAAGGAGGTTTTGCATTCTTTGTTTTTAACATTTTGTGCAAGTTTTTAGCTTCTTTTCATGCTTTATCTTGATGTATTTGATTAAAGAATTAAGATAGGATTTACTTGGTGTTAAATCCTTTATTAGATTGGATTAGGCTATTTAGCATGCATACACACGCTCTCTATAACTCCCGAGAATATTCATCTTTTACATAGAGATCCTTTATCACCTCAAACCCTAATTCTCCCACTTGTATCTTAGATAATAAAATGCATCTTATTCTTAGTGCATCCAAAAGAATATTTGATCTCCCACTTTTTTGGTTCAATAAAAACAAGTAACTCTCTAATAATTTAACCTGTTTTATATGTTTTTTTTTATCATCCTGGTGTGTGGATTTCATTAAGGCATCAACATTTTGGTGTAAACGTTTATTCTACAATTGGTCTTAGAGAATCCAATCAGGTTTAAGTCGCAGAGCACATGATAAAGAGTTTTTAATATGAGAGTCCAAATTTTAATTCTTGGAAGGGGTTATGGAGTAGATTGGGTTACAAGGAGGTATTCTAGCCTAGAGTATAAGGTATAAAAGCTTTGTGGGATGTTATGATCAATGTGTGTATATTTCACTAACACCTCAAGGTTTTGGTAAAATGTTTCTTTTACATTTATTCAACTTCCCATGTCTAATGATGAATTTTTTTGTGTGGTGGTCCATAGACAACATGAAATCATTAGAAAAACAATTCCTCCACTTATTTATACCTATTAAAATGGCATAAAACTCTTGATCATAAACTAAATATATTATTCTTGCATCATTCAATTTATTAGGTAAATATGCAATCAGTCTTCCTTTCCAACTCATCACATTTGTAATGGATATTCAATTTACATACCAATAAACCTGAAATAATTTATTGAAATCAAGGAAATCTAACACTATCTACTATAATACCTTCGTATTCAACTTGTAGATCATATACTTTTCATTCATGGTCCAAACAAAATCCTTATTCTTTTACATCATCTCAAGTGATTAATTTACAAATTACTCTAAATAATCTAATTAAATTCCCATAAAAGCTTGCAAATCCATGGAATATTTAGGCCTTTTAACATTATTAGGTGATAAAAATATATTATATCTCACACCTTCTCATGATCCATCTACAATCCTTCTTGAAATATTACAAATCCCAAGTGCATTAGCTCCTTCAACATAGAATCACATTTCTTCGATTCAACAAATTCTCATTTTCTAAGCAATCTAACACTTTTTGTAAATGGACAAATTTTTATTCTTATGTCTTACTAAAACTAAGGATGTCATCCATGTAAACAATGACAAACTTCAAATTTTGTTTTTTCACAATTCATGAGATTAGAGAAATGACTTTTGGGATTAATTTGTAGGTTTTTGATAGACCTATTTTGAATCATAATCTATAATTTATCATTAATAATAAGAGTATTGATGATGAATCATGGATTATGATTCAAAACATGTTGATGAAAAAATCTACATAGTTAATCCCAAAATTCATTTCTCTAATGAAAAAATTACCTATAAAAGGCTTCAACACTTTATTCATCAATTACATGAATGTGCTTAGTGCATTGGTTAACCTAAATGTCATAACCAACCACACATGTAATCCATAAGTATTCCATTAATCACCTTATTTGATTATGATCTAGGTGTATTTATTATTCAAATCAATCTTTGTGAAGTAACTCACTCCAATCAAACACTCCATAAAACCTTCCACGTATGGAAATAGAAATGTATAATTACTATTAATATTATTAATGGATTTGGAATTAGTGCACATTATAAAATATCCTTTATTCATTATGAATATTGTAGGTGCTAAACTAGCCTCAAAATTATCTAATCAACCCCTTCTAAAGAAACACCTACACTTGTTTTCTCATCTCATCACTTTTTGTAGGTGTTAACCTATATATGACCTTGTTTGATAAATTATTTCCTAGTATTAAGTCCATATGATAAATGATAATGCACACATTATTAGAAGAAAAGTGATTGAGAGGGGGGTGAATTATTAATTAAAAAATTTAACTTCATTTAACATAACATATATTCATCATTTAAATAATCCATTGAACATGCATAATCAGTTGTGAACTTATTAAGTGTGTATCAACCATTCATAAGTGCAAGAGACAAGAGAGAACACATGAACATCAGATATAATGTGGGAAACCCTCAAAGGGAAGAAAACCCATTGAAACTTTATATATATTACTCAATACAAAAGAATTATGTGAATATTACACATCACACAAGATTTATTTAGTGAGATACCAACCCCACAAGGAGCACTAACCCCTAGTTTAGTAGGAAACCAATCCTACAAGGAGGATACAACCCCTAATGTGATCAAACACCAAATCAAACACCTAAAGATGAATATGATTGATGATTTTTTCTCCAACAACTGATTGTGATCACTAGTTTAGCTCCATGCATTCAAAACCCTCTCAAACAAGCTCTTCTCCTACTTTTCTCAAACTTGCATCATATCATGTTGATTAGGTCTAATGACCTTGAACACCTTCTCCTCTAATTTTATCATCTCTTCATGCCACTTCTTAGATCTACCCTTAACCCCTCTATAATATTATTTCACCTTCTCTAGCTCGCTCACATCCTCATCATCTCTACTATCTCAAATGAGAAAATACATTCACTTTATATACATGAATCATCATAAAAACAAATTTGAATTTGGGATACAGGTGGGAAATTTCTACAAACTTTCTGATCCGAGGTGGTAATTGGGATCTTCCTAGCTACACATGATATTTCGAGTAATGACGGGAAGGATGGGCCCTTGGGGAGACCACGTGGGCTAAGAGGCTGGTGGGAAATAGACTTGACAAAGAGGCCTTGGAAGGGATGGAGCATCAAAATAGAAGGGTTTCCTCTCTCTTCAGATTCGGAGATCCTCTTGGATAGAGTGAAAGATACCATGGAAAATGCATTGTTTGTAAAATGCTTGGGTTTATGCCCCAACATTGATCTATTCCGTAATGGACCAAGAGAATATGGGCGTCAAACGGAGCTATATAGGTAAATATGTATACAAATGGTTATTTTTGGTTTCCTATTGAGTAAATAAAATTTAGTAAAATATTATTTGAGGGACCTTGGTTTATTGGGAAGTCTCATGTGGTTATTCATAAATGGAAAATGTTAATCAAAATTTACACCGAGGTGATTTTGATAACTTACAAAATTTATTTACACTTTGAGAGGAAGAAATGATGAAAAAAATAAAATTGGATTATGACGGCACCGCTTTTATTTTCTTTAACTTCCCCATTCAAGGTAAATATAAGGAGTTAGCAAAAATTGATTTTTTTTTGAAAAAACTAAAAGAGGGCCTATTTTAATACATTGGGGTCTAGAGGCTATAGGTACAATAGATGTGGGTGGAACTATGGTTCATCATACTTGACTTGGGTTTGAAATGGAGAGAAACAATGTATTGTGGAAAAAGTGGAAGTTCGTGTCTCGGGTGGTCCAAGTTCCATCGGGTTGCGAGTTCCTTGAAAATATGATTTACTTGATTTGCAAAAAGGTTTAAGCATAATATTTTTAATGTAAAAAGGTAAATAAAAATGTCCCGAGATAGTCGAGGGGCTCGGTGTGGGAAAGAAACCCGAAATCACCGACTAGCTCGGTGAGATAGACAATTGTGGGTATGTCAAGGTTAAAGTGGTCTGGATGGCCTAGGTGTAAGGTGTGTGGAGCATACCCGAATGGCCCCACTTCATCAATGAACAGAGAGATGTGGGTGTTTACATGGTCAACGGACCATCCGTGGAGTCAAAAATGGTTCGGGGAACCTTTTTGGGGGCAATACCAGGTATCCCGAATCGGGTGATGTGGAAAAGGCAAAGTTAGGGGCCCAAATGACCTAAGTGCCATAGAGACACAAGTTCCATGAAAACCCACAAAACCTGTAATTAAAAGGAAGGTGGTGTGATGTAGATTTTGAGAGCTTGTGTGGAACACTTGACCCCAAAGTTCAAGCGAGCATATCTTTTGACCCCGAGCTCTAATTTTGACAAAATTGGACTTTTAGAAAGATTTTGACATCTAGATTTGAAAAATGTGGTTGGGGAACATAGAAATCCTTAATAGCATCCAATAATAGTAGGAGGTATAGGTGTATGGTGTTTTGATGTTCATATTGATGTTCAAATTGAAGCATGTTAAAAATAAACTCAAAGTGTGGAATAAGGAGACTTTTGGTAATATCTTTCAAGAAAAGACTAGGATAGTAGAGGATTTGTGAATTGTTGAGGAGTTGATGGAGGAATATGGTCTTAACCCAACCCTTAAGGAATAGGAACAAAAGCTACTCATTAAGTATCATGATATCCTGGCCAAGGAAGAAGTATACTAGAGACAAAAATCTAGGGTGAAATGGCTAAAAGAGGGTGATAGAAATAATAGGTTTTTCCACTTCATAACTACTACAAAGGCCAACCTTCTTAAAATTAATGAAATTAGGTGAGATGAGGGTAAATTAATGAGGATGAAAATGAAATCAATGAAACTATGATTAATTATTTCAAGGACCTCTTCCTCACAGAACGTCCTAGAAGACTGCTACATGGAACAAGGATCTGATTTGTTTGAGAATGTTATCTTGCATCAAGATAATAGAGATCTCTACCTTATTCCTAGTGAGCAAGAAATAAGGATCATTGTTTTTGATATGGAACCAGATAAATCTTAGGACTGGATGATTTTTGACTTTTTCTTCCAAAATTTCTAGAAGTGGTTAAGAAGGAAGTGGTGGAAATTGTCTAAGACTTCTTCAAATCTAGGAACCTCCTTAAACAAATCAATAATACCTTTTTGGTTCTCATTCCTAAAATGACAGGAGCTAATGATATAAAGGATTTTAGACCTATTAGCTTATGTAACACCAGCTATAAATTGATCACCAAAATTCTCTCCTAAAGGATCAAGAAGGTTCTTTTGAAGTTCATATCTCTCAATCAGGGGAGTATTTGTTCTGGTAGACAAATTCTAGACATCATCATTATAGATCAAGAGGCCATTCACTCGGTGGAAAATTATGGTAGATATGCTATGCTAGTCAAGTTATATATGTAAAAATTCTATGAAAAGGTCTCCTGGTCCTTCCTCCGAGCTATCATGGTCAAGGTAGGATTTTGTGACCTCTTCATCAATATGGTGATGAATTTTATTTCCACTTCTAGATTCTTTATTATTATCAATGGTAATATTAAGGATTTTTTCCAAGTGGGGTGTGGTTTGAGGCAAGGTGATCCCCTCTCCCCTTTTATTTATATCATTATAGCTGAAACCTTGAGTAGGTTATTTAATCAAGATTTATCTCAAAACCTCATTCAAGGGATTAAAATTTCTAATGGCTTACCTCCTATTTGTCTTAATCAATTTGTGGATGATAATTTCCTTTTGGGGAAAGATTCTATCCAAGAGGCTTCTAACTATAGGAAGGTGTTGAAGGACTATGAGATGGTCTCTAGGAAGTTGGTTAACTTTCATAAAAGTGTTATCTTTTTATAAATGTGGAGGAGAAATTTTAGATCAGATTAGCTCACATTCTTGGATGTAGAATAAAAACCTTCCCACACTCCTACCTAGGAATTCCTACCACCCATAAGAATCCCAATGATACTATTTGGAACACTCTATTAGAGAGAGTTAATAGAAATCTTACCACCTAGAAAGGGGCCCTTCTTACCTAGGCAAGTAAGATCCAACTTCTTCAAATTTCCCTTCAAGGAATCCCTATTTATGTTATGTCTCTCTTTAATTTTCCTGAAAAATTATTGATTCTTTAGAAAGGATCCAGAAATGGTTCTTGTGGGCTTGAGTGGAGGAAAAGTTTAAATATCCCCTTGTGGCATGGGATAAAGTCACTAGACCTAAAAATTATGGGGGATTGGGTCTAAAGAATATCAAATTAATGAATGAAGCCTTGATAGCCAAAGCTAGTTGGAGGATAATAAAAGAAGATGGACTTTGGGTGGAAATTATCAGAAAGAAATATCTAAGGAATATAGGTAGAATGGAAACCTTTTTACAAAAATGATTTTATTAATGATTCCACATTTTAGAGTTCCATTGTGGCTTCCGAGGATATAATGAGCAAGGGTATTAAATGGAACATTGGGAAGGGAAATAGAATCTCTTTTTGGAAATATTTATGAATTGAGGATAAACCTCTTGCTATGGAGGAGCCTAAAAGACCATTTCTCAAGTATTTTGAGGAAACTGATAAAGTTTGGATTTAATATTATTGGAATGAAAGTAATGAGGGGCATAAATGGGTTGTTATTTTCACTCTCCCTAAATTTAATGGAGTCTTAAAAACCTTCACATAACTTAATATTAAACTCAAGAATTTTCATATTCCTAGATTGTAATATCAAGAGGACTCTGTCATTTGGAAAGAAGAGGAGTCTAGTAATTTTACAGTCAAATCTACATATCTTCTAAATTTAAAAGATTCTGCCCAAAAGGAGTATTGGAATCAGCTTTGAGTGAAAAATATCTCAAACCCAAGGTCAATATATTCTATTAGTTGGTGGTCTAAAATAAGATCCTTACAGTGGATAATTTGAGGAAGAGAGGCATAGTTATTCCTAGTAGATTCCACGATTATGTGGTAAGTAGAAGGAAATGTTAGCCACATATTTTTATTGTGTATCCTTTTTCTCGGGTTTTTTCTTCTTCGTGATGGATATGTTCAAGGTTTAGTGGTTGTAACCTAATACCATAGATAACTTCTTCTTACAATGGGAGTGTCTTTTTGATATCATGTCTTGGTTGTTTCCTGGAGGATGGTACTCCCCCACTTCCTTTGGAGTTTTTGGAAGGCTAGGAATGATCTTATTTTTAGAAACAAAAATATAACATCAAAAAGTTTAGTGCTCATTTATGTTCTTCCATCAAATAAAACATTAAAAAATTTAAGGGAAAGATTAAAGCCTCCTCTTCTTGGCGGAGGATGAAGTCCTCAAAAGTTCACCTTTAGACCTCCCCTATTAAAGTTCTTCAACCGGTGATTAAATGGTCTAAATTGGAGGATAATTGGCTTAAGATGAAATTTTATGGTGCTTTGAAGGGAAACCTTGGTTAGGATGGAATAGTGGGTATCATTAGAAACCATGAAGGTGATTGGATTTTTTCATATGATGGGTTGTTAGAACTTCAAAGTGTCATTGTAGCAAGTGGAGGCTAGAACTCTATTATGGGGGGTTAACATAGCCAGGGAGAAGGGTGTTAGACATATTCAAATCGAAGGTGATTTGTTGCTCATTGTGAATGCCATTAAAAGGAATCTCATTCAGAACAAGACACTTGGAAATATTCTATAGGATGTTAGGGAACATCTTAAAGCATTTGAAAATTATAGTATCACACATACTCCCCATAATGATGTGGCACATTCTTAGAATTTGGGGCTTTAGGGAGTACATATCAAAGATGAAAGGGAATGATCCCTATCTCACCAAGGAGTTTAAAAGGCCTAGGATAATGGAAGGGTCACTATTTGGGGAATGGAATTAGAGGTTTCAGAGTAGTTTATTTCTCAGGTTATGGGCATGGAAACATAGGGACTTAAGATTGTCAAGGACCAGAATCGTAGGGACCAAGAAATCAATAATTTTTTAAAAGGAAAGGATAGAGTCTATTTTATTATTGATATAATTGCTAGGTCCTATATTACTGGTGTGTGGAAAGATGTCTACTACCATATTATGCCCTATATCACTCTCGAGGTAAAGTTTCATAATATATACATGCATCACCTATCTCTGCTAAAAATGTTTAGGAATCAAGTTTATTTGAGCATTCCATTCTTTTATACATGTCACTCTTGGTATTTTTGAGGTATTTTCAAAAGGGGAAGATGGATTATCCCATTCATGAAAGGCTTATTATCCTTTTGTATCACAATGGAAGACCTATTATGCCTAAGGAGGTTGTTTCTATTGAAAGTGGGTCGGAGGATGATATTAGATTTGCAGAATGTTTGGCCAAGATATGCACGGGTAAGGGAATCCAAAAATATCCGTGGGGAGGAGATCATGTAGACTATGGTTTTGAAGGATAGTGATAATGAATGCACCTTTAAGGGGAAAGGTTAAGTCTATGAGGAAGAGGGTCAGAATTATGAGAAACTAAATAGTAGAATGCAACATCTGGAGATGATTGTGTAGGAAATGGAAGAGGATAACTCTAACACGTGGGATGGTATGATTGATTGAATTGGTTCTTCCTAAAAATATATGAATGTTACATAAGAAAAAAATATGGGAAGTCTCGGAGCTGGAGAACTTGGTCAAGGAAATGAGGAAAAGATGGGATGCTATGTAATCGGGGGTTGAAGAAAAGAAAACTCCAACTCAACTTGAGAATCTCCAAGGATGATGAAGGTGGGAGGATAACTTAGAAATATCTAGAGCATGAGCATCAACAGGAGGATCCCACCAGTACTCTAGACAACCCCCTAAGTGTCACAAGATAATTTAGTTTCTTAGTTTGTTATTCTGGACTTTTGGATGACTTTATGCGAACTATGTCCTCCTATTTTGTATACTATTAGTTTTTTCTCCATCTTGTGGTAGATTTTTTAGACATCATCTCTCTCGAGTTAAGCCTGTTTAACTCATTTTGGTCTTGTATCTCTTTTTTTCTTTCTAGGAGCTTTCACGATATATATATTCTTATAAGGCATTCTTTAAGGCATTTACCTAATCTAATAAAAAATCATCATAAAAACAAATACATGTCATCGAGACCATTAAGGTCATTCATGAAAATTATTAAAACACAACTAAAACATCATAAAAATGACTTAGAAGGACCAAATATGTTGGAATTAACTCAAACAACACACATAATCTCACACTTCTATTTTAGACCTAAAACTATGTCTCCATCTCCAACAAATAAAATATGATCTTCAAGGGAACATAGAAGCTTCACTAAATCTCCAAAAGCTTAGAAAAATCTACCATAACCTCAAAATATCAAATACAAGATCCATCAACTCTACAACACCAATCTTCACATGAAACACACCAAGAAGCAAAATATCTCAACTAGGTCTTCAAGAACCTAAAAACAACTCCTAAAAATCGAATGAATTCACATCTAAAACACATCATCAAGATATAATTAACATATGGATGGAAATATATTGGATTCTACTAAAAAAATTCATTTCAACATCTAAATTAGAACACAAGGCATTCAAACAAGCCCATCTCCAAAATTTCTCAAACTGGCTTCTAGGACTCAAGAACCTATATTGAGGAATCTAATCTCCAACACCTAAAACATCAATTACAAGATAAACCAATACTTGAAAAACATCACCAGGGACCTAATGAAAACCTCCAAGTACTCATAACCCTATGTCATATGGATAAATTCACTCTTGCACACATAATCCATCACAACTTCTTGATAGTCCTAATAGGGATAGTTAGGTAAAGATTAATTCAACATATAAACATGTCATAAACCATTCCAATAGATCACATGCCTAATATCATATTTTTACCAACTATTAATTTCCATCAAATTATACTACAACATACAAAATATCAATACTCATCTCAAACCTTGATGACTAGGTTTTAGCCGTCTAGACCAAAATAGGTAGGGAAACATTTGAGACATGTTACAAAAATTTATCCACACAACCTAATAAGAAATTTTCATGGTTATTTATCACACATACCAAGATATCTAGAACAATTAATATTTCATCATGAAACCTTCATCTCAGCTATGTACCTATAAATCTCTTCAAAATAGAGGTTTTTCTTCATCTTGCTGAAACAAATGGAAAATAAAATCACCACCATTAGGATATTTGAGGAGTCCACTACAACCTTGAAGAATAAAATTTCTTTCACAAGTCATTTGAATCCAAAACCCATCAAATATCTCCTATCACTCTTGGTCTATGGTTTAACTAGGGTTTTAGACATGCCTAGCTTGTTAATGATTGTTCATAAATATTTGACAACAAAATTGATTCATTATTTTTGCAAAATATTATTAAATCCATGTTCAAACATCCTTGAAAGTATCATGTCCCCATTCATATATCACATGTGTGGGTGAGCATTCAAATTCCACCATCAAGCTAGTTTTTGTCTTCCTAAGAGCTCGGTCAGAGAGCTCAAAACACATTTTCTTTCTTTCCTCTTTAATACTTGATCTAAAATTTAGCTTATAAAAATGTAGTAACATTCTTCATGTATTATTAAACTCATTTATGATTAAAGATACATGAAAATATATAATCACCATGACTTTCCTTGTATTTCTTACTTTGTTCTCAATGATTATGCCTCAAAGGACCTTATACCTACATTATATCTCCGATTTATGACTGATACTCCTTCCACACCTAATATTCACATTAAAATTATCTAAACATAATTTCATTAAATTAGTCTACTCCATACTTCATGTTTCAATATCATCTTCTCATGCTAGATATAAAACTAGCCCAAAATGACTAGAATCAACACATGATTCTTGTGAAATGATCTTGTTAACCTCTTAAAGACTCATTAACACATTTGAATCATCATAATAAGTATGTTATAACTCATATAAACCTTATAAAACCTATGGATCTCACACCGTGAACATACTAGCTTGCACCATGCTCTATACCATGCCAAGACATTATAGAAACTACACCAAAACCAAACACTACCAATCAAACTTCAAGCTTGAACATGGATGAAACCTCATACACTTACCTATGCCACTCAATACTCCCTTTGACATCAATGTGACCCTTGAAATTAATGAAAAAAAATGAGATACTAAATCTAACACACATGTGGAAAACCATTTAAAATATCCTTCAACATGATATTTTTGTAGTGATTTAACAACTCTTTCACCTTTCATGAGATTTATTATGTTTTCATGACTTCTCCTTCCCCATTTTATGTATGAGTCTCAAAATTATCTGACACACTCACTATCCCATTTCACATCAATAAAGAGATCATTTCCTAAAATAAACAATATTTGTGGACTCCTCTCTACCTCTACACTTGTTTCCTTTAAAGGGTTTAGACTATACTTCCATCTATTCTTCACCAATGTGTAGGTATTTTTTGGGTATTGTGAATCTCCTATTTATCATACTACCAAGTTCTAGCAAGTAATCCATGACATATATCCATATGCATCATATCACACAAGAATATGCTTCATATGTGTCAATCTTGATATGCATTGTACATTGTCCATTCACAAGTAATTGATGTTTCTTCAACAACCATGACAACTTGTATTAGTTTAGTCATGAAATTATTTTTATACCAATATTCTTAACCATCTCATAATAAATAATATTTTGGGATAAACTATTAATGATGACTTTACATCACTTACCTTTAGATTCATAAATGGTTTTGAACAAGTTGTTTATCTGTGTGAGAAATTTTTCTTCTTTCATTGAATTTTACAACACTCTCTTCATTATGATATATTCTCCAGATTTTGGTTCTTCTATGCTGCTATTAGACACTTTCCTTTTTATGTTTTCCTACTGAGAAATATTTTTACTAGTATCATTATTTTTGTTACTAGTTTATGTGACTTCTAGAACTGAAATGCATGATGTCCATTTTTTACACAATGTAAACATGTTTTTTTGAATCATCTACCTCTTTTACATCCTCTTCCTCTAAAATAAGATCTAAATTTTCTCTTTATACATGATTTTTCTCATGCATGATACTTTTTTGATCATTAAATGATTATTGACTAGATCTATGAACCATGCAAATTTTTGAGGTTTTAAATCTAGGTGAGATAGACACAATCTAATCATTTTACCATCTCACCTACATATCATTGGCATCATGTAAGAAACTTATCTCCCCTTCATGCATATGAATATGTACATCACTATAAAAAATATTCCTCTATATGGGAACATCCCTTTTTCTATGGGTGACTATGTTATGTCTATAGGAAAACTCATCTACTACCTTCAACACTAACCAATATGTATCCTCCATAGTTATTAGTCTAACCATACTGAGTTCATATATATTTTATTATGGATAAGGGTTTTTGTATGGGACCCTACCCAATTACAAAAAGGCCATAACTTGGATATATAATTAAGACCAAAATATACATAATAAGGGAAAAAAAGAATACAATAAAAGCTCAGCCAAACCACAATGAAATCATAATTGAAACACAAAAATACACATAAAAAACATAGAAAATTCTCGAGAGAAGGAGAAACCCATACAAACATTACTTTATGATTTTAAGAAAGGTCTTCTTGATATTTTCCAACCCATTTTTATGTCCTTAAGGATGACATATTTATCATTTTTTCTTTACCTTTTCCTTCCTCTAGATGGTGAGTAATGAGGGAAAGAAAGTCAAGGGTTCTCTTGAAGATAGAAAAGATATCACAATATTTGGACTGATAATTTCTTTCTCCTTCTTGATCTTGGAGACCCTGTTGTAGATATCCTCAATTATATTAACATTAAGTTTACCACCATCAACAACTAGATTTAATCCCCTTATCTTCTCTTTGAGTTCTAAACTTCTTTATAGATCTAGTCAAGCATGTAATTAATGAGTTCAACCTTAGTTCTAATGTTAAAATTTGAAGATTTGGAAGGTTCAAATTTTTCTTACCAATGGAAAGAAGGCTCAAAACAACCTCACCTTCACCATGATTGGGGGAAAGAAGAGGTAAAACCACCCCAAGGCTACCCTTTAAGGCCTTAATGTGTAGGATGTGGTCAATTATCAATCACAAGGTCTTTTGATGGAAGTGGGGGTATAGAGGAGGGGTGGGAACCAGGATAAAGGAGGAGGGGAGTACGGAGAGGGGCCGAGGGTGGGAGGTGAGGGGCGGGCTTCTAGTGGAGAATGTAATGGTAAAATTATTTATAGAGCATAAATATAATAATGTGATGTAGGGGATTAAACCATTTTCCCCATTTTATCAAATTAAAAAAATGTTCTAGGGATTTTTGAATATAGAAAGGGAAGCTAATAGGGTCCTTCTGTGAAAGTGATTCAGAAAAACAAAGTAAAAGTAATGCAATACCTTGAACCTTATGTATAGAGTAATTAACTTCATTAGCAAAGTTCCACTTTGTTTAAGGGATGTAATGTGAATCTCTAAAATAACCTCCTTTAGTATGGGTCACCCTGTTAAATTTATTTTTGTAGAATTTCATACCTTTCATGTGGAACCTTGTTACAATCTAAATGAGATCCTTAGTGATCTAAAATTATCTCTCCTTATAGGAAAATTTATTTAATTCCATTTCTTGGTGAAATCTTTGTGAGAAGTGGAGATCGTGGTTATGGACTTTGTCAATGAAACAATTGAAGCCACCTTTGATAAGGATCCAAAAATTCTTAATCTTGTTTCCATTCCTCATTAAAAATTAGATCAAACCTACACATCTCTCTAGCCACTTTGAGATTATAACCAATGTATTTCAAGGGAATTTTCATCCTAGATAATTGTAATGAAACTATGCTTAAGATTGTGAATACCATTTGAAACAATGCGAGGTTTTATAAGGAAAATCAAGTTGAATATTTTCACAATCTTATAAGCGTGAGATATATTTCTCATGTAATACCATATTTTTCTTTGTTCATTGATAATAGTCCTCATGAGATTATAATGAATCATATCTCTAGATTTCTAAACTCTATAATTATTATCCTACATACCAATTTTATCCATCATATTAGTGAGATTTTTTCCTATATATAAGTGTGTTAAATAATGCAATTGGGGAAGGACTTAAAGACACAAATAGTATCAACTATGATATATTTTATGGTCTAGCTAGTGAGGGTAAGACCATTCAGGCAATTAATAATGTTCATGGAGTCACCATCAATGATGATATTATCAATATTGAGGGAGGTAACAAGTCCCAATCCCCATAGGGAAGCCAATTCCTCCGAGTAGTGATTAGGTTTCACCCCCATAAGAATAATGTAAGAAATAATGATGTGACCTTTATCATCAAGGATGCATCCTCCACTATAATAATTGTTAGGATTTCCCTTGTGAGTACCATCAAATTTAATATTGAACCATCCTAGGGTAGGGATTCTAAGTGATCATAGATATGTCTGTGGAGACCCTAAGCTGAACATTATTAGAGAAGTGGGTAATTTTCCACTTTTCCAAAATCTTGATGTCTTCCATATTTTGATGTAGATTCTTAGGGGTATGAAGTTAATAATATTTTGTCTAATGTACTTAAAAAGTGGTGAATATCTTAGATAAAGAGGGTTTCTTTTCATAAAAATACCAACATTTTGAGCTTTCCATATGTGCCAAAGAATATGTGGGAAGGAGAGTGACCAAAATTTTGATGACAATGTGTTTGAATGGGGAAACAATTTCTCCCAAGTATAATACATAGAATCAGGGAAGATCCAAGTGATAGCTATGAATTTAAGGAAAAGAATCCAAACAGAGGTAATAAAGGAATAATGAAGAAAGAGATGATTGATAAATTCCTCCATGATCTTGCATAAGAAGAAACTCCTAGAAATTACTTCTTCCTCTTAACCAAGTTTTTAATCATAAATAATCTATGATGAAGGACTAGCTAGAGAAAGAGATATTGATTTTGAGAGAAATTACCTTCATCCCAATCCCACTCAATCAAAATTAGTGGGTTTCACAATAGAAAAAAGTAAATAATTTTTCTAATAAAGTAAGAGCAATTAATCGAGTTTTACCAAATGAATTTGTCTTGGACCTCTGAGTACCTTAGGTGCTAGTTCTTTAAGAAGATCCTAGAGTTTACTAATTTAATAGATATTTAGTGAAGAGGATTCATCCAAAGGGAGAAAAATACATAATTTATTTAAGTTAAATCTTGAGATATAATCACTAACTTTGTCTCCAAAATGAGTCCTGAAATGATCATAAAGATGAGACCATAACTCATAGTTCTTGAGGGGAGAAGAGGGAATATATTTTTTTCCTAGAAGGAGATATGCATGTCATTTCCCAATTTCCACATGCCCCTTTAAAGAGAAGATGTCTACAATTAGATAATGAGTTCTAAATGGAGGAACTAGAGGGAATATCCTCTTTATTGAGCCAACATAAGTTGTTAGAGGACCCTAAATATTTGGCCCTAAAAATTGTAGTCCATGGGAGATTTTATTTGATGAATCTCCATCCCATTTTGGATATCATATATTTATTCATCCATTTTATGTTTTTTATTCCCATCCCCAACAAAATTTAGGAAGATTTTTTTTTCTTAGGTCACCAATGGAATTATGCCAACTTCTTCAATCCCTAACCAAAGGAATTTTTTTGGATTCTTTCAATTTTATCAATGACATCATGAGGGATACGAAATAGACACATAAGATAAATAGAAAGGTTTTAAAGGGATCTCTTGATGAGAAGGAACTTAACATCTTGGGAGAGAACCACACCTTTCCAACTAGCAAGTTTTCACTGAAAATGTTCTAGAAAAGTGTTCCAAACTTCATTAGGAACCTTACTAGTGAAGAGATGCATGCCAAGGTATGAAGGAGGAATATTCCAAGTAATACATCCCATTATTTTAGATATATTAATTTTTCTATGCCTAGGGGCATTGAGGAAGATCATAGGGATTTTGTCAAAGTTAGTAAGCTTATCTCGAGACTGCTTCATGATCGACAAGAAAATATTTTAATCTCTTATCTTCAACCATTAAGGCCAACATGATGAAAATTGTGTTATCCATAAAGTGTTGGTTATATACCTATATATCATAAGAATAAGGATTAAATCCTTTAAGAAAACTAGAGGAGATAACTTCAACAACTTTTCTGCTTAAGAATCTCGACCATCAAGATGGATAGGAAAGGAGAAAGTGGATATCCTTATCGATACCCAAAATACTATTGAAAAAACTTATAGGGGAGCCATTTGATGAGGATATATAACATGGGGGAGGAGATGTAAGTCCTCAATACCTTTCTAAAATGTTCATCAAATCTAAAAATTTTGAGAACTTTTTCTAGAAACCCGCAAGAAAATATGTCAAATTCTTTATTCATATCAAGCTTGACAATTATGTCTTCTTGTTTGATATTTTACATGGAATGAATAGCCTCATGAATAAGGATAATACCATCTTGGATGATCCTTCCCTTCACAAAGCCCACTTTCTAATGAGAGATGATATTAGGGAGGATAGGATGAATTTTCAAAGAAATAGTTTTTGAGAAGATTTTTACAACACATTTGATAAGATTATAGGTTTGAAGTCTCTGAAATCCTTAGCTACTTAATTTTTGGGAGTAAAATAATAAAGGTATTATTAATTTCCTTAAGGAGGTTTCCTATTACGAGGAATTCATTAGTGGCTCAAAGGATATCAAATTTATAGATGTACCAATATTTCTATAAAAACTAGCGTAAAACCATCAAGGCCTTGAGATTTGTCCCCTTCCATTGAGAATACCATATTTTGAAGCTCATCCATGATAGATTTGTTAGTTAAATTTTTAAATCTGTTATGATCAATCAAGTTGGGAGGAATATCAACTATGAATCTATTGGATTTTTCCTCATCTTTGGGAGATGGCCCCATTTAAAAGGGTCTTATAGAAAGAAATATCATCCTCCTTGATAATTTCCATATCAATACTTAGCCCACCATCTTTATAATGATCTCAAAAATTCTATTATGGCTTATGTCATATGAAATAATTTGGTGTTATAATCTCCTTCTTTTATCCAAAGGGCCCAAGATTTCTACCTCCAAAGTGAGTTTATTCATGGGAGTTAATGGTATGGAGCTCAGAAAGAAGATATTTTTCTAAATATTAATCATCAACATCCTTACATTTATCAACAATCTTTTGTCCACTTGGCTAGGTATTATTTAATTTTCTTTTTTCACAAAAATATTTCCAAAGACCTTCCTATTCCATTTTTGATATTCCTTTTGGCATAATTTAGTTATTATACAAAAAACATAGCTAATTCTCTAATCTGGATACCCCACTAATATTTTATTATATAATAGAGATCTGAGTGTGACATCCACATTTTTTTAACCTGAAGGAGCATGACATTTGACCTCTCTCACTATCATATTGTGTGTAATAGGATTATAATTTGATGCAAATTTAGGGAGATGAGATTTTAAAATATTGAGTTATAATCCATTCCATAGATACCACATATATATCTAATGTTACTTGAATACCATCTCACCCATTCTTATGTTACTCAATTAAATTTAACACCCCCAATTATATATTGATGAGGTTGTTTTTAGCTATTAGGTCGGCCAAGTATTCCATGCTTGGTAGTGAACTCCTATTTACCACACTTTTTCAAGAGGGAACAAAGGAGTATTGAAATCCCCATAATCATCCATTTGTAACTTTTAGAGTTATTTATAAAGGATTTAATTTCTACCCAAAGTATTTTTCTACCCACAAAGGTTGTTGGGAGCATAAATGTTAGAGAGAATCTAAACATATTCACTGTTCCTGATATAGGAGAAAAGAATGTCCAGTGTTCCAAGGAGATTTAAAGATCACCAAACCTTTTACCCATTCATTGTCCCAAAATGTGGTATTGCCACCAAAATCCCCAATCGAGTCACTACATATGACCTCAACATTATTCCAAAAGTATTTTTGATCTTTCTAAATATGAAATATTGCATCTTAGTTTCTGGAGAGAGCTAAAATGTGAGTCTCTTGCTTCTTCCTAAGTTCTTTCAATATCCTATGCTTATTAATTTTATTTATACCTCGATATTTCATGATATAAGCTACATTTGGTTGATTTAGAGGAGAGATTTTTGTAACTTTGGGATCTAAAGTTAACTAATTACCATCAACAATTTCTCTCTTAGTGATTTTTTTCCTTTATTATCCCATATTTTTCCTTTCATTCTATTTGTTTCTTCCAACATATACTAGTTTTCATGATCTAGTTGGAGGTATAGAGTAGGAAGATTTAGAATATACAATAACTTTTCCCTTATCTTTTTCCTTTTTAGGAGTGGGAAAACAATATGAGAGTGTTTACCATATTCTCGGAGACAATGGACCCACTTTCGAGCTTGTATTGATCTTCTCTCGAGTTCAAGAATGAGGGGTCAAGTTATCCTTTTCTAGGTAGATAACCTCAAATTACTTATCCTTGATTTGAATAGAATATTTCCTAAGAGGGGAGAGAAAAATATCTAGATTGATTGTCTCATTATATCCTTCAGAAAATACCTCTAGTAAGATCACGTTCTAATTGGGATCTTTGATAAGGGGAGGAACAATTTCTGGATCCAAATTTTCAGTGTTTCTCTCTAACATTTCATTTCGAGGGGAGAGTCCCTGAAGCAATGGATTACTCACCACTTCTAGATTTAGAGTGAGATTCAAGGGGACTATTTCCTTCTCTTGACATGATATAACATGAGTTTTAGGCTTCCATATAAGTCTTTTTTGTTCTAGGGGCTTATTCTCCTTGACCATGCTTAGATTATTCTCCTTGACCATGCCAAGATTATTTTCCTTGATCATTCTAGTAGGGAAATTTTATGACCCAACTTAGAGTAGTTCTTGCACCTCATTCTATAAGCTTCATATTCTAGGGCTTACCTCTACATGGCTAAAGAGGAATGTAAGATAACATTTTCTAGTAGTTTTTTATCCTTACTAACACCGATGCAAAATTGAGATGAAAAAAACATGGAATGATATTTTGTAGCTCTATCAAATTCTATGAGAATTCCAAGAGATTTTACTATTCTTGTCATAACCGATTCTTCCCAGAATTCAAATATGAGCTCGGGCATTTTAACATAGATGGGCATATATTTCATGTTTAACTTGTTTAGATTAAATCCGAAGCCCATTTTTTCAAATAAGGACCCATATTTTCAAGGAACCATGGTCCCTTATAATATCCTTTGACCAATCCTCTTATAAAAGAAGTTAACTAGAAAGAAGCCTTTATTCATTATCAAGATATCCATGCTTCCTTTGGGTAACCATTTTATTTGGGCCAAATGCCTAATAACATCAATTTGGGCCTACAACCAAGAAACTTACCAATGAGTGCCAGGGAGATATTTTTTATTTACTCATTGAGGATATTTTTAGGAATAGTGAAATGTATCTCACCATTTTCATCTATGTGGAAGGAATGTCTTCCTTGAGGGGTGTGGGCATTGTCTCCTAGTGACCAAGGGACATGATTATCCCAAGACTATTATTTCTCACCACATACACACATGTGATTCCATTGCCAAAATTTCCCCCCTTTGTTAGAATTTGTATGGTCTATATCGGAGATTCCAACCGTGCATTTCCCACCCAGAGAAGCAATTCAAATTTGGGAAGAGTAACATTTTAGCATTAGATAAACTTCAAAGATTTGAAAGGTTGGTGACCACATTATACTAAGTCCATATTGAATGGAAAAGTGTGATTCATTAATATACCTCAAAATATTTTTGTATCTTTATTTACATGTTAAGCCCTAATGTTGAGCTAATATAACTCCTTGGTGTATTTATTTATACTCAATTCCTTCTAATTCCAATTCTAAAAATGATTAAAAATGGGATTGGTAATCCATAAGTATGAACTTAGCCTAAAATTTCTCTCCACTTAATCCCATTTATTTATTTTATATGTGTATATTTGAAATATCTTAGTATACACAAGATCCCACCATAATAGTGTACATGTATCTTTAACTTGGTACTAATTTTTTTACCTTGTTATAATATTTCACAATATCATACTTGAATTATTTCTCCTTTTTATTGATCAATTCAATGATGTATTATGGAACTAAGTTATTAGAATAAAAAAATTATATTCATGGATTGCTTCCAATCATCATGATTACATGGAAGCATCGATCTTTTTCTCATCTATATGCTCTATTTCAACCTATTAGTTTTTATGTACCTCTCCTTAATGCTCAACATCACTTGTGTATTCATCAACATTCAACCCTCTATGTTTGATGGTCTTCATCACCTCTAAGTGAGATTAAGTCTTGGTGTTATGTTTTCTCTAGTATAAAACTCAAATCTATGTGCCATATTTACTTTCCTCAAATATCTCAACAAGGTTATGTGACCTACACCTTGTACCCAAGTACCCAAAATATTGGAATATGTTTTGCAACTACTTTCTACCTGTTAGGAGATTTATAATCAAAATCATGGAGTTTAAGGACTTTACATTATAAGTGCTTTTAATTATCTAAATGATCTAAATTTTCCAAAATGATTTCATAGGATAGCTCTATCTCTTCATGATACTCCAAAAAACTTAGCAAAATTTTGATTTTATTTGGGCCTTAGGATGAATAATAGATGATTAACTTGTTAAATTCATTTATTAAGGCAACCATTAAATTTAAGATATAAAGTTAGCCTATGGGTTAAGTTGATTAACACATCAATTTGAGACAAGTGTTTACATGGACATGTGTTTACTATCAGTTTATGGAAAATTTTATGGTGATCTCCAAAGTTATAAGTCATACATAAAACAAACAAAAATTTTCTTCCTAAGTGTTGAAAATCATGCATGAAGGGTTTGGGTAAGGCATTTTATGATAGAAGTTTTGAGAGAATTTTCATCTTCAAGTTTTTATTATTTCTTCCAAAAGATACCTATTGGTTGTTTTCCCTTTTGGTCCCCACCAAAGCATGCTAAGGAGTTAATCAAACCATAAACATAAATAAATGATATCATGATTGTATGAAGGTGGAGTCTTGATCTAATTAACAAGCGAAAAAAATTATGTTTTCGCACATGTGTTTCCCCTCATGGATCTCCATTTGTGTTTTCTCACAAGACATTTTCATGCTAAAATTGGCTTATTTCAAGGCAAAGCTTGTGTTTCTTCAAGGTTGATTTGGTATAGGTGATCCAAGCATGCTCCTATCTCTCTTCTCATTGGTGGATAATTTGTTTTCACTTGGTGTTAACAAGTGGCTATTTTAAGGAATCTAATTAATTTTGAGAGAATATTTTGAGTACCTTTTCTATGCACCTTTATAAAGGAACTTGTATAAGTTGGATAAGTAACTCTATCTGGAGCTATTGAGAAAAATTGGTTATCCTAATGCTATCTTCTTTCCAGCTTTTATGGACAATCACATGGTGATAATCTTTCCTGGTTCAAAGAGAAAATATTGTATGATGTTGAGCAAGTGTTCTGGTTTTTATTAGAAGGCTTTGACTATGCAGATTATTGTTTGGGAATGAAGCATTTGTTTGTGTTGTGTAAACATGTATGAATGTTGAATTAAAAATCCTTCAGTAGGTATTCATGTTTTGTATCTTTGTAAATTTCCTAAGATTAGTGTATTTTCATCCTATAATATTTTATTCTGATGAGGAATAAATGGTACCTATAGGATCATTATTTTATTTGCCTAAATGTATGGCAATGTGTAGAAATTGTGTAGATTGTTATCTTATTTTGGTTATCATTATCTTACTTTCCTAAATGTTTTTTTATTATTATTGGCAAATAGTTTTTGAAAGGGACTATACCCTTGAATACAAAAGAAGGCTTCGAGAGCTAGAATAAGAGTTGAGGGAATGGATCAAGATCCAAGTGTTACAACGAAGCTCCAAGTAGCTGGTAAATAAGTAACTCTACTCAATCGAGACAAAACAAAGAAACAACAAAGAAAAACAAAGAAACCGACCGCAAAGAAATAGCGTAAAAACAAGAAAAAGCAAAGCAGAAAACTACTTGAGTAGCTTTAATCGATCTTGATTTTCTTCCAGGCATGAAACATACCCAAAGCAGTCATATGGGCAGCATCAGTCTTATCAAGCTCCTCAATGGTTCTTTTGCTTTCTTTTCGTTGTTTCCCAAAGTGCAAGAGGACACCGCCGATGGAAACACTTTTGGCATGGCCCTGGATGAACTCCTCAATCACCCTAAAGGCTACAATGTTGTAATCATGTCTAGTCTTGGCCTTTCCTAAGCGAGGAGTCTAAGGAGGTCAGCTTCTTGTATATGTCCTCAATCTGACTGCTATCAATGTTCCCCTCCTCCTCCATGCTTTTCTTGCCTTTCTGCTTGGCAAGGTTCTTGACCTCATCCTTCAGCAATTTCATCTCAGCTTCTAAGGCCTCCAACCTCTTAGAAGAGCTATCCATCCGCACCTCCCGGGGACTGGCACTACTGATGTTCAGCAGGTCATGAGCAATCTCAAGGTCAAAAGGCTCCTTCTCCATGAAAGAGTCTCAAGGTTGAGCCTCCTGGAAGCCCTGGTGACTGGTCTCTTAGAGGTAGAGGCGAGGTGGGTGATGGGAGCAGCAGCAGGGGGAATGGAAGGAGAAGTTAGTGCATGGGGATGAAATGGTGGAGGAGGCAAAGCAGCAGGGGCAGCAGGAGAAACAGGGATGGCAGCAGCAGAGCCCATCAAAGGGGGAGCCGGGCTAGGAGAGGAAGGAAGACCAGGGTACTTCAGTAGGCAGCATTTATGGATCAACAAAATAAGACCTTGATGCAAGGGAATCACCCGGGTGTGCTTCTGAAACTCCAAAATGGAGCATTCAAGGGAGTTCAACAGATAATGGGGGAAGCAAACCAATCGACAAAGTGGTTTAAAAAGATTAGATGTTTATAGGACATGTGACAAACCTACCTTCCAAGGAGATTAATCGAATCATCATATGAGTGACCTCAAAGGGTGATGGAATGAGTTGGTGCTATGCTAAATGTGAGCTTCTCAGATTCCCTCCACAAATCTTCTTTCTTACCTCTTTGTCAACCTTTTTGTTGAACAAGTGGTACCCCTCCAAACTATTTTGAGATCTTATGACTAAAATTATCTTACTCTCTTTCCTAAATGCTTTGGTCATGTGCACCTAAATGTTGGTGACTCATTACTAATGGATTTAGTCCCTAATTATAGTTCATCTAATCACTTTATTTTGTTAATATTTCCATTCACCTCCACACTTTTATGATATCACTTTATATATGCAAACTCCTAATATTTCAGCCATTATGAATATGGATTCATATCTATAAGATTTATTTTGAAACATTTGTTGGCCTTGATATTAATTATCTTATAAAATATGGATATATTTTTATTATAATCTATTTAAATGTAACCTTTTCCCATTATTAGGTAGTTTATGAATATATTATTAGTGAAAATAAATTAGGTGGTAGTTTTGTAAGCGGTTAGGCTGCTTGGTTGGGTCTAATAAAGTATAATTTTTTGATCTTTGTTATCATTTAGGTTATCTCATGGTCTCTCCCTAAGTCTCATAGATCCTTAAGATTTATAGGTTAACAAACTCCCATTTTTGGCCTAAAAGATACCATTCTCGGTGAATAAGAAAATCACTACAATGACCTACCTTATTACCTTCACTTAATTATACATTGGCATAGATTTTGGAGCTAAAAATGGAATATTTTCCATGGATAACATCGATTTGGTTTTAGTTTACCATTATTTTCACTTCTCTCGGTTTGTTTTATGGTATAAAAATACAATTATTCTCACACTTTTCAACAATTTTAATGAAAAATATTGTGTGATTCATTCCTATTTATGAAATGTTTTGTGTCATTTGTGATTTATCTAGCCTAGGTCACTGAATTTTAGAATATGAAGTGAGAAATCATGTTTTCCTAGTGATATTTTAACAAATAATCTAGGTCAAAATTTTGTATTTGTTTATTTTGTATACATTCATGGTATTGTACACTCCATTATGTTATGAGATCAATTAGAACAAGTATTTTTCAATTAGTTTTTTTATTATTGGTAAAAGGTTTTGGTGGGACCTTACCCGAGTTTATAGAAAAAGGCTCAACAACCAAAAAAAGTAAATATAAACAATGTTTTTTTACTGTGGGGTCCAAACCCCAACCAAAAGAGGAAAAAGTAGTAAAAAGTAAAGGCAGAGGCTAATTGTCTACTAATATCCCTAAGAATAACATATCGATATCAAAATGACAACTATACAACAACACAAATAACTACATCACCGAAAAACAAGGAGTTGAAAACATTATCTAACAGACTTAACTAAAAACTTTGATAGCCACCTTGAATGCTTGATAGAGTTTAAATGCAATGGAAATGGTGGGGTCCTAGTTATAATATTTTAACTTCCTTGTGATCTTTCTACTTCCAAGTCATGTCTAGGATGCCACTAGAGTCACAAATTTTCCAAATGTGTACCTAAATAAGGTCCATTATAACACTTGTGCACATCTAAATAGTTGTTGTATTTTTCCTGCAGAGCTTTAAACTTGGTTTCCAAGGTAAAAATTTCATCTTTGAAGTCTACATTGGGATCTGAGGTTGTCTCTTTGATAGTAGATTTGAAAAAATCCACATTTTCTTCGAGGGTTTTAACCACACTAGCCTACATGTTAAATTTATTCTCTAAACTAGTGCCAACAACAATATCAAGGAAAATAGAGGGGGCTATCATCAACCACAATTTCTTCACCCTTCAAACTAGATCCCACCACTTCCTTACCTTTTCTACTCCTACGGAGAACCCATTTAGGGGATAGTAAAGAGACAAGGTCTCTATACATAGGATTTTTAAAACGGATACAATTTTTCTTGAGGAGGGGAGAAATCATAGTAGGGCATGGGTAATTACCAAAACACTAGATAATTATTGAATAATGAGATATATGACACCTTGGTGGAGGGGGATAGTCATCTTATGGCCCTAAACTTCTAGGATTGACTTTTCCATTGATTTTAAAATATAATATGAGAGGCTTACCTTCACCTCACGTCTAAAGTGGTTAAGTATAACAAGATGGTACTTTGAAATGGTGGATAACCTCCCTTCTAGAGTGACATAATGTATCATCATCCTTCTCACCTCATCTTATGGATATGTGATAGAGGAAACTAGGATGCCCTCCTTGATGTCAAGCATTTCTCCCTCATCCAAGAACAACTTTTATTTTACTTCCTTGTCCATTTTATTCCTGAAAAAATTATTCCATTCCATGTTAATACCAAAAGTAATAAAATAAATTAATTCCTCAGTAATTTGAAAGTTCTTATCTCCAAAGGATACATTATGGTCTTTCCAGTTCTCAATGAAATGTACGAAGATATATTGGTCATGCATTGGATAAAATTAGTGAATCCCTCCATATTAATGGTCTCCCAAATCTAAACTTGTTTCTACCATAGGCGATCAAATTTACGTTCCACACAAGCAAGGGGTACCACCCATTCTAAAACCCCCTTGAGAATTTTCTAGATAAACCGAGAATTGTGAGTTGTAAGCTTCTCGGTAGTCCTTTCGGGAAGCCTGTAAGTCTATGTGAGGTAGAGATAAAATAAACTTTTTCCCCTAAAAGAATTAGTGTGACCAATTTTTGAGGGCCTGGAAGAGTAAATTTGGGCATGCCCAAAATGCCAATGAAATCTAGCCTTGGGATTACACACGTGTTTCCACCATTGAGTGGGGTATACTAATGGTTGAGCTCACTTCATTTGAAATGATGTTTTGGACTTTGGTAGGAGTGTCATTGATATCATTCCACTCTATGTAATCATTACTACTAACTCCCATATTAGCAAGCAAAATATGGAAATTTGTTTCCCTCTCTATACATGTGCTTGAAAATAATGATTAGACTATTTCATAAGTTGTGAGATTCATTAATAAAATACCTGATGGTCTAACTAGGAGTTAAGGAATTATTGATAATGTTGATGATATTCATAGATTCCAATGATGATGTTTCCCATGCTGATTTTCTTAACAAGTCGATATTTTTAAATTAGTTGTTCCTTCACCTTGTGTCACTTTCAAAGAAGATCCATCAAATGAAGATTCAATTTTAAAATTTTAAGGGGTTACACTTTGTTTTCAAATAAGATCCATCAAATAAATATCATTAATCAAATCAATAGTTAAATAAAGGAAGATTTGGAAAATGGTGCAAGGAAGAGGTATTTCTCATCCTAAAGATCCAAAATATACTTATCCTTTGTCTCCTTTGAATTGTGGAGAGAAAACATTAATTTAAAATGTGGATGAAAATTGTGATTCATCCTCTCATTATTCTGAATCATTAAGTGAAAATATCACCCCCGTAGTTTATTCTCCTTTTACTTGTACTAGCACTATTATAACCCTTTCATTTAGAAAATATCAACACTTTCTCCTCCCCTCTATTTAAGAGAAATGAATTGTCTCAATCCAAACCCTCATTTAAAGAGTTTTCTGATTTTTATTTCCAAAGGTTAGTTGGTAGTCATTTGGTAAATCTAAAGGAATAATCTAGACAAGATCTAGGTATACATATTGTTGATACTAATACCTCATCTCCCAAAAAAACCCCTTAAGATAAATCAACCCTTCACAAACAAGAATATGGCTGGAATAATATAGACTTGAATTCTTTTGGATTTAATATCAGACCTCTTGTCCATTTTCTAGGACCAAATAAGTTCAGAAAAATTGATTTCACTGAAATGCAAGATTATCTTATAGAGTTCCTTGTTGATATTAGAATAATTTCACCTAAAATTCAAGGAAATAATATTATCTCAAGTGATCAACACTTCAATTTTTTAGCAATTTAATTGATGATTATGACATTATCTATGAGGATGTGGTTATTAAGTTTTTCATTCATAGTTTACAAGAAAATTTTAGGGACTAGTTTTACACTCTTCTTGATGGAAGTGTAGATTCATAGTAAAAAATGAGAAGATATTTTAAACTACAATTTGGTGATAAAATAGATCCTAGATTTATTAAGAATTAGAAAATCCCTAGTGAATGTGTGTAATTATTTAATTCTAGATTCAATGAAGTTATAATGAAATTTCCGATAGTGGTAGACCTACAAACAACGTGCCTTATCAAACATTATAAAGAATTTTATGCTAAAGTTGGTTTTAATATTGAGAGACAAGGACCCATTCAATTTAAGACAATCCTACACTATAGAAATCAACTTTAAAAACAACATTAGAGAAAATAAAATTCATCTAAAAGAGTTGATGTGAGGCTCCCCCACCAATAGAAAAGAGTTCCCCTAGAACTTCCTTAAGTGTGGATGATAAGTTATATAAAATGAAGGGAGAATTAAAGGATCTGTCATATAAAGTGGCTAGAAATGAAAAAGGTTTGCATCATGTATAGAAATAATATGATTTGAATGATATTCCACATAACTAGGAAAGAGGGCTTGTGCATTATTTTATTTGGTAAGGGAAGAAGCCCTTTCATAGTGAGATAAGGCCGGTAATAGAAATAATGAGATAAATAGGAATGGCGAATAAATTGGTGTGATGAATGTGTATTTCCCCATACATCTTGTGCTTCAATTAATGTTAATAATGATGATGATGATGATAATGATTTGGAACGTCTAAAATCTATCTACACACTTGATTTTAATGAAGAATAATTAATGTGGCTCAAATTTATGAATTTCCTATCCCTAAATTTGAGTATATAATAGGACATATGATCAAGAAGTATGATGGTGGAATAAAATCTAATGAATACATGTTGGAATTGAAAAATTCTACAAAGGATCATGTTAAAATTAATTATAATTGGTGAAATTAGAAGGATCCAAATGCTAAAAATGATAACACCTATGTGATAAGAATGAGAGTAATGATAGTGATAAGAAAGATGTTGTAGTTCCATATCCAAAGATTATTCCACCTTAGCTAGATAAATAGATAAAACCTATATAATAGATGAGAGGTAAGTATCCTTTGCTTAGTAGTGTAACTAAGGGGTATACATGTGTAATAAATATAAAATAAGAGACAAATGGTAGAATATGATCCTAAAATTTATACAAAAATAATTTACCTCCATCCTTTAATTTAGGGAAATCCTTTTCTAAAACCCTTACCTCATGTATATGAGATTAATGCCATCACTTTCCCTCCCAATACACCCGCGCCTAAATATAATCCATGTGATATGGCATATATTATTAAATAGTTAAAAATAATAGTCCCTGGGTTGGATTGTTTCATAACCCAAAGAACAAAAATATAGCATTTACTTACTCGGGAGCACAAAAATCTACTTCTATATCCACCCCGTTGTTAAAGATAAACAAATTAGTGAAGAGGTAGAGGAGGTGCCTAAAATTTTCTTAGGAACATAATTAGTAGAAATTCAACTAGATGTGGATCCATTTTACACAAATTTTCTTGTGAATGAATGATTATTGCATAATTACATGATGGATTTAGGATTTTCTTACAATATAACACCTCTAAGCAGTGATGAACGAGTTAGGAATCAAAATCTCAACTGCCTATGTAAGATGTTATGTTATGGATTAAAGATAAGTGAATGTGGAGGGATGTGTTAGAGGGATTTTTGTTTAGCTTACAACCTATCCTAATAGGTTTATATCTAAATTGATGTTGTTATGGTAGATTGTCTCCCAAGTGGATCATATTATTATTTAGAAAATGGACTACCTCGGTTGGGTTAACATTTAGATGCATATGTATTATGCAAATATACCTCTCAATGAAGAACAAGTCAAACTCTTATGAGAGAAGAGGATGTTATATTTGATTGAATATACATAGAGGTATTTGAATTAAGTATTATATACTAATGTGGGTTTGGAAAATTTTGTGGGGAATAATTGCTTTATTGAGAACAGGTTGACCCTAGTTGTTATCCTTATATATGCAATACTAATTTTGATGGTATATGAAATAAAAGGAAGGGAAGAAACTAGAGTAATGTTATATTACCCACATGAAGATGTCTTAAAATTATTTTAAAAATTTAATTTTATATGTATTAATAATATAACAAAGTATGAAGCTTTGTTGATTGGGCTAAACATGGCCTCTATATTTAAAAAATAGAATGTGATTGTCAAAGGTGACTCATAACTAAGCATACACAAAATTAGAAAGGTGTAATCGACAAGGAGTGAGAAGTTGAAAAAAATATAGAAATATTGTATGGGACTCTCTTGAGTTTTTTACTCTTTCAACATCATTCATGTTGGCTCCCAATTTTACACCCAATTAGACCTGACAACACTTCCTTAGGGTGGGATGGCTTAGAGGATGACATATGTAGTGGGATATGACATTTATGGTAGGGGATGTGTCTGAAATTCTCTTTTGGAACATTATTTTATGGTTATTAGGATACACGTATAAAGGAGATGGCTTGATCCTGCTACTTTTGGTCCTACCTAGACTAGGGTGAGAGGACCCATAATGTAACCTAAATGGAGGAAAAAATATATTGTAGTTTATTTCTATTGATTTGTGAATGATGGGTCAATATGGGTTGAGTATGGCCATGAGATTAATATCTACTCACAAGATTTTTCATAGGAATATTACATATAATCGGTATCTCGACAAAGTTGCTAAATACAATGGAACTTGGTTCTTGTGCATCATTTTATGGGAATTTAGATGAAAAATATTTTTTAAGGATGATTGGATTAGAACACAAGTATGGTTTATGAATCTTATAATTATGGTAATGATGATGGCCAAGGGTAAGATATGTTTATTTTGTGGGAAATGGGGGAGTAAATGATAGTCAATTCTATGAAACAATGCATTAATAATCACTATGATAACCTCGATTTCCTAGAAACGTAGTGAATAATAGATTAAGTAGTAAAAATTCAAAGAAATATTTGCATTCATTGATACTCAATCAAAAAAATATTTCCAAACAATATTGAGAACACTCAACACAAATGCTCTGTAAGGGTTCTAAGTAATTATTCATTAATTTTATTTTAATATGCCAAAGATGCACTTTAAGGTTGATAAAAATCATTCAACAAGAATACTGCAACAAGAGTTTTACAATCAGATCAAATATTATAAATTAAATACTACGTAACAATATCGATCCAGTGAAAAAAATTTAACTACCAAATATTGATCTAGTGTACTAGTTATAAATTTAATGAACACAAAGATTGTAGACAAAGTTATGACTTATTTATCATTTTTCTAGAAATGATGAATATAAATATTTCATTCAAATTTTCAATTTCTTGACAAGGGGACATAAATTAAATGTCTTCAATGCTTGCCAATGGTTATACAACACAAACAACTTTGAAAGGGGACTCCAAAAATTTAAATTCAAAAGTATCCCATGGAGGGAAATGGAAAAATACAAAATTATAGTAATTTTTCTTAGCTTATGAAATAAAAAAACCCCCTTTTCATATGAGGAAAATCCCTCAATAAAATTTTTCTTATGGATCAATTTTAAATTTACCCCTAAAATCTCATGAAATAAATCCTAGAAGGTGTGGTAATGAACTCCAACTTTCCCAAAATGAAGGAAAATATATTTCAACTACAAAGATTATTTTATTATCCATTAACTTGGTTCTCTTTTTAGTTGTAGACATAGACATGAGATATTATTTTTACGTCATCAAACTTTCTTATCTTTTTCTCGATTTATCACATTTGCACCCATGTGTCACCATAAAACATTTTATCTCTATAATAAATTTTCTATTTTCCTTTTGTAGAGAATATTCATTTGGAATTGGATTACTATGACAATTTTACCGAATAAGTCATTCCCTTAGTGTCAAGTTTCAATCAAACAAAAAGATCACTTTTTTGATAAATATCACCCAAATTTTATCTTTTCTTTCCCATGCCAAAAATTTAGATTGATTCTATAATTGATCTCAACATGACATCCTGTACAAGATTTTCTAAGATTGAGCACTCCATAAAATTACAACTTCTTCTCATGGATTTATAAGCTTCTTCTAGTGTTAAAATCGAAGCTTTCTGTGAAAGATTTAGTGATATTCATTTGAAGAAATGACAACAATGGAATTGGGAGATAAATTGTCTAAATTTCTTCGGAAGCCTTGCAGTCGATTTTCAATCTCTTGGGCCCAATTGAATATTTTATTAGAATGTTGTTTAAAATTGAAGATCAAACTGAACCTATTGGAACCTTGACACCTAGCATTGTGCAATTAGCCTTGATGCAAATGCTTATCAGGATGACCCCTTTCTTCTCTATGTTTCAAGTTTTATTCCATCATCTTTTCTATCCTGAAGACTACATTCATCTAGACTAGTTGAAATTTTTTTGGCTTTACTTCAAGCCAACCATTAAAGAGAATTCCATAGCTATGTCACCTTGTTCTTCAATCCATCAATAATGGAGAATGAAATTCCAATATTACACCTATCCATGATATTATAAAATCCTTTGGGTGAGGAGGAACTAGTGGCATAGTGGGCATTTTAATTCCTTATATTTCTTTCTTTTTGCTATATTTTTCTCACCTCTAACTTGTAATGTGCCATATTATACTACTAGAGATATATTTATTGGACTTTTATGTCTTATAATAGGAATATCATCTTAAATCTTGATTCTTCAATTGAAATTCCTTGGATCAACCAACTTGAAGGGGAATTCTCTTTAGCCTTTTTCTTCTCAAAGTGTCCATGCTAGATGTTTGACTTCGTACTTGGTCTTTACCTTGCCCCTTAGAAGAGTATACCTGAGGCACTAATGGACTAGATGGGATAACTTGGATAGGGGTGATAATAAGAGGGGTTGTTCTACTCAACATTTCCTCATCTCTTTGTGCCAATTTTGAAACAAACGTTTCAGTTCTACTTACGTAGGAAATCAATTGATCTATAGTCTTGTCATCAGAGGTGATTTAAAATATTTTGGGGAGTCCCTTGAATTGTTCTGGTATCTTTTCTAATATGTGGTAATACGACTTCAAGTATACCATTGACCCTATATTCATCTTGAATAATATTAATTTGTTGATTAAGGTCGATCCTTTGATCGAATAATCAAATAAGGCTTTTTGTCATGAAATTTCCAAATTCCTATAATGCAAGGATTTCATTTATTTAACTATTCAATTTATAGGTGGAAGATGTGATTGTATAATATTATATTTAGCATGCCTAGGATTTTTTGTTCCTTCATCATCAAAAATTCCCTCTGCACAATTGTAACCTCGTAGTCAATAATTTGGGCCAAAGAAATTATAGAGTGATCTCTTAGTATGACATCTTCTTCTCCCTTTAAATCCATCCAATAATATTTATAGTGATTTTTATGGTATAAGGAGTATCCCACAACCTAATACAACAACCACTTGACATCATAGTTTCTCCTTGGAGAAAATTATTCCATAGTGTAACTTTTCATCTCTGCTTCACCAATTTATCTTTGACCAAAGTTGGGCATGTTTACCTACCAACTATGATTTGAAATTTGATGTTGGTTTTGTGTTTGGTAGCCAAAATTTTGTGAACACACACAAATTTTATGACTAATTCCATTAATACCCACTTATTATCCATGTTCCCGGTGTAGTAGAAATGGGGCTCTAGTGAAGCCACTTACCCTGATATAAGATAAAGTTGTGAATTGGATAAAATAACACCCTCATCCTACTATGCTTCACTTGGCTTCCATAGTCATGATTTCATATTTCTAGGTATGGGAATAAAACCATAGCACAAGATAAAAAAGGCATAAACCACTCTTCTAAATTTTTCTCCAAATTTCCAAAAACGGGATATACATCATATACTCTATGAACACTAGGATCATTTCCACAACTTAATCTAGAAAATGTCTATGGGTGGCAATATTATATACCAAGTAAGAAGTCATATAAAACATTGGAACATTAGTAGACTCCCTTGGATATAACACCCATTTGCATCATTTGGTCATGGATAGAATAAATGATTAAATCCCCCAATTGATAGGAGCTTGTGGTGCCACTATGAGTAGAATAAACATACACATCCATTATTGAAAAAAAAAAATATTCATTTCCAAATAGGTGGCTCAAAAATGTTATACAATACCCAAATTCCTCCTTGAATTATTCTCAAGCCAACTTCTTTCGGGAATCGGGTGAGTGATGCCTTAGGTTTTAGTAATTATTGTTCATTTATAATATTCAATAATTCACCAATTTTTTTGACCCAATATTCTTATCCTTATTTTAAATTTATGTTAGCCATATGGGTTTAAATTTTGTAGACACAACATTCTATCAATTGATACAACTTGCAAAGATAAAACTAAGGCACCACTTCCATCCCTAACTTCTTGGGTTATAGGATTGTAGTTTTGGGCACATGTCCAAACAAGTTTTGGGTATAGTTACGAAGGGAGAGGAGCAGATAATTCTAGTTCAATTTCATAAATTAAACTCATCGTGTTGCTTCCTCCTATGGATTTTAATCTTATATTGAATTTTGATAAATAATCCCCACCTAAATTCATGTCCATTATTGAATCAAAGAATGATTTCACAGAGGTAGTCATTGGTTTAGGATTTGGGAAAACATTCATCTTACTTTTGTAGAGGATTCACCACCTAGAGGGTAAAATAAGTCCTATGATTTATTTCCCAAGGAATTCGTAATGATCAATTACTCATCAAGAAAATGCACACACAATTATGAGAACTAGCAAGAAAAATTACTTTTTCTAAATGCTTAATTCCTCAGCCCAAAGATTAAGGAATGTCTAAAAACTCACTCAAGTTCCTTGCAATAAAATTATGCTTTTGAAAATCATCTAGGGCTTTCTTAGAGAATTCAATTAGTTGATCATTAAAATTTCAAAGTGACATTTCCATACCCCCTTTCAAATTATATATGCCTTATGGTTGCATGAATGCCACAAAATCCATTTGGTCTATTATCACTCTTTCTTTATTTATATTTTGAGAAATTAGGCCTTTTTTTTTCATTTATATATTAAGTACCTTTATCCTATAGGATTCAGGGAAAATTTTGCTTGAATGCAACAAAAATAATATCAATTACTTGCAACCTCTTCCGAACAACCATTGACTTGTCACATGTTATATTTTTCATACATCATGACACGGGGATGCTAAAACATCATGGAATTTTTTTATGATGGGTTGATATAAAATAAAAATTCTTACTTTCTGATATTCCCTTGAATATTACTTCCATCGGGTTACGGGGCCTTATTTATAACTTGTAAGTGTTGACCAGTTGCATACTTTTATACAAGCAAGCTATCACTTTAAAGACCTGGGAAACTCATATCTTTCATGCATGGAGGATATATTAACATTGTGTAATGTTATTTATGAGTTAAAAATTTTCATGAGATCCTCACAAGAATGATTATTTCTTTGATATTCCCCCTTTCCAGGAAATGGGGGTTAGACAACACCTTGTTAATCTTTGTGTAAAGCATGAATCCATCTTAGAAACCAGCTAGACCTGATTTTTAACTTAGCAAGAAATTAAATGAACAAGAATGTGTGGATACAGCTTGCATTCCTTATGCCTTGATACGAGAGGCCTTGACACTTAGGTAATCAATATGATTTAACTTCTATACTCAAGGATATTATTATGAAACCTTCCTTTCTTTACCCTAAATTGTAATTGTTTTGTGAAAGTGCAAAAATCACATGGCGCCATAGGACATAAGAAACATTAATATGTTAGCTTGAAATAATGAAAAATTATTACTATTCACATTAATTTTTGCACATATGAAACTCAATGTGATAGGTATTGTGGGAGAAACAAAAAAATTTAAAATTGGGAGGCCCAGGGTACCGAGACACAAGAATCAAAAAGGCTAAATTGAAAAATGAATTGAGTAGAAATAATGGATCCTACTCGGGGATGGGAACCCCTAGTGAGTTCCAAAATAACTATTATCAAATTTTACCTCTACCAAAAATAGACATCTTTGAAAATTGGACTTGTGAAAATTCTTGGAGCTTTAATGGAGAATCGGAAGAAACGGGTAATTTTCATGTGTTTTAGGGAGTCGGGAACCATTTGGATGCATTTCCATTCTCTAAGATTTAGAAGTTCAAAACTTAAAAAAATTGAGCAAAAAGGGGTTAAAATGGTGAAAAATAGCTTTTGGGGAATTCTTCTACCCTTCTCCTAACTCCCCATTCAAAAAAATCCAAACAATTGTAGAAAAATGGAAAAAATGAATTTTGGAGTAATGCGGAGATTTGTACAGGATAACCACTAAAAGTAAATAAGTAATGATCAAGTAAAAACCTAAAGCATAGTAGTCCTGTAGACCCCGAAAAGTTAAGGGAAAAATAAGAGAGTTATGTGAGGATACAAATTTTATTTACTTCTTAAAATTAACTAAGCAAAGAATTCATGAAAACCCCAGAGAAGGAGTGAGAGGAGAAAAGGAGATTGGATGTGCCATAAAAAATAACTTCCCAAAATGTGAAGCAAAGCAATTGAAAAACCCATAGAGAAGGTAGAAGATCGGTGATGAGATTCGATGTGCAACAATGTGAAGTAAAGAACTTCCTAAAACCCGAAGAAAAGAATTTATAAAAACTGCAAAGCAAAGGGAGAAAGTAAGGAGTAACCTAGGGATGCGATTCGATATAACTGCAAAGTAATGAGGAATCAAAATCTCGAGTAAATAAGTTGCACCCCAAAACCCGCAAAGTAAATGGAGAAACAAGGGAGTAATATGGAGAAACAATCCAACACAACTACGGAGTAATGCTCACTCACAAACCCGAGCAAAGAACTTTGGGAAACCCACAAAACAAAGGCTAGAAATAAGAGTAATGTAGAGATTCATCTCAGCACTTTGTGAAACAAAGTGGGGGCTTAAAATCCCAAGTAAAGTACATCTAAAAACCTCGCATAGCAAAGGACCAAAGAAAAGAGTAACTCGGGATATGACACATACTAGCTAAGAAGTAGTGGGGAGTTAGAAACCCGTAAGTCAAGCAAAGATAAAAATCCCACAAAGTAATGAAGCCGAGTAGTCCCAAAATCCTAAGCCAAAGGAAAATGCAGAGGAGGTTAAGTGAGATTTAAGATCAATGGAGCTTAAAGTAATAGGGGATCGTTCTCCGAGTAGAGCTACTCCCTAAACCCACACAACCATAAATTTTTACATAGAGCACCATATCCAATAAAATTATACTTATTAAATTCTTATTTCCTAGATATTCATCATGAAATCATAAAATATGGAAATTACGTGTGATTTCGATAAGTAAACAAAGAAATCTCTCGTTATCCAAATTCACCTCGGGGTTGATTTGATAACATACATCGAATTCTCAAGTCCTGCAAATGGATGGATTCAGTGGCAAAAATCATGTTTCTAGTGGTCCCTCGTAAATTTTTCTAACTCTCCTGTCTAGGTTGAAAAGAGAAAGCTCTAAGAAAATGTGAAAAAGTTGCAGAAAATAAGCTTGGGCCAAAAAAAATTGTGAAAATTGGCTAAGTCCTAGTCCTTGCAATAGTCGGGACATTTGGGATGTCGGAGCGCGAATCGGCTGAAAGGCCGCCAGGCAATCTGCAGGGCAAAGGAACATCTGGGCCGTCGGGACGCATGGGACGCAGTAAAGCCGCCGGATGAAGGAGAAGAAAATTGACTAAATACTCTGGGACATTTGGGACATGAGGACGCGAAGGGCGCGAACCGCCCTGGTTCGGCCGAAATGGACAACTTTCGCACTAAGCATTTGGGACATCTGGGCCGTGAGGACGCGAAGGACGTGAAAAGGAAGCCCATTTCAGGTGGTTTGGAAGAATTTGTTCCGCATACCTGGGGACAGTTGGAACAAATGGACGTGAAGGACCCAAACCGCCGGTTGGCCAAACGGAAACTTCAAAGACAAGGACAAATGGGACAAAGGGATGCGTCGGGATGCGGATAGCCGAAGGAGCCGAAAGCCAATAGAGAAACACCGCATGTCATCACCTGAACAAGGACAAGGAAGCCCATTTTGGGCAGATCGGGTGTTTTTTTACCAAACATTTTGGGACATCCGGGATAGAGAGACGCAAAGGGTGTGAAAAGCCTGCACTCCGCAGAACAATCAAATCACGACACGTGTCACAAGGGAGAAAGTCCAAAAGTCAAAGGGCGAGGTTTCAAGCACTGATCCAAGCCAATAAAAATAGGACACATTTCCAATGAAGTAGGGAAGCAAAGAGAATTACGCATCCAATCAGCGCTTGACACGTGTCATCCAGGTGGCAGAGCGCGGGAAAGATTTTCAAAACACGTTTTTGCCTGTTTTGTGCCCTAAATCTTCAGATCGACATATCTTTCGATCCAGAGCTCAGATTTGCATGTTCTTTATATCAACAGAAAGCTTATGAAATTCTCTACTTGATTCTGAGGTTAATCTCAAATTTTGATGCGGTTTGGAGAGATAAAATTGAGAAACGGATCTGATGTTTGTTCATGGCCGAAGTGACATTTCAAATGACATTTGCATTTAATGCAGAATGGGTCGCATTCTCCTGTAATTCGGTCAAAGTGACAGGGTATGGGTTTGTAAGGTCCCCCATGCTGTTTTAATGCATCTGCAGTGAGGAGGGATGGGCTCTCATGTTTTTGTACGTTTTCTGTCCCCTGGGCTCGACCCTTGCACTGTAAAAGCCAGATTTGGCTCATTTCTAAGGGGGGAACAATTTTTGACATAGCAACTTCTTCTTTCACCTCCAGCAGGTGGTTGATGCAAGAATCAGACCTCTCCAAAAGATTGTAACAGTTTTTACCTCTCTGAGGTTGTAATGCAGTGATTTGGGTACTGGAAATGATAATGCAAGCTTTGTGAATGGTTTTCAGTCCTTTGTTTGTATTATTTGCTTCATTTCAGATCCTAAGTTATATCTTATCAGCCTGTGTATGTTTCATGTTGCAAATCTCTGGTTTGTGTCTATTTTCTTGACAGAAATGTTTCACCACTCCTTTTGGTGCATCACCATCGTTGGTTAGTTTCAATTTTTGCATTTCTATCCCTGCCCTCTTGCAATTTAGAGTAGGATTAGGATCTGAACCTCTGTAGTTTTGCAAAATATAGATCTAAATCAGAGGAGTTTGAGGAACCAACCTCTAATCTAGAGATTCCTCTCTCAGTTTCACAAGTCCCCACACTTGGAGAGAGGTTTCCATGTTGTGCAATCACACTGGATGCTAGAGTGATCAACCTAGAAGCCTGATCTACATCCAGGGGTGCTGTGAGTCTGCAACAATAGTTTTGGCATGCCCGGTGGGACCTAGAGGTCTCATTTTTATTGTAGCAGGGTTGATGTGCATCTGCTGCATTTTTCTTGCTTAAAAGAGCTATTATTTGCATATCTGGTGACTCCAAGGGGAAGAATCAACTGGTTCCAAGTGCAGGCCTGAAAACTCATGAGAAGAATCACCACAAGGTCAAGAGTTGGAGAAGAAGAAGTGTTGTTTGAATACCTGCAACTATCTCCAAGAAGAAGGCAAAGAGGAAGAAGGATTCAGAGGTCTCCATCTCCACCAAATATAACTCTCTCAACTCCTCCACCTAGTAGGCCTTTCATTCAGTCAACAAGGGTTTTAAGACCAATTAGAATGGCTCAGAACAATCCCTATGTCAACTTCACAGGAAGCAGCCCACTTGCTCTCAATGCACAACATCCAGTTCCTATTGCAGCCTTGAAGAACATTCCCTACTTCACCGGAGAAAATTAGACTACTCCAGGTGATCATGTTAAAGATATTGCTAACCTTTGTGTAATTCATGAAATCAATGAAATGTAAGTGGCTGTCAAGTTACTGGCATCTTCCTTCAAGGGTAAAGCATTGCAATGGTTTAGGAGCCTTGGAGCTAGTTTTATCACAAACTGGAATCAGTTGTGTATTGCACTTCATGAGAAATTTGGAGAGAAGGGAGACAACTTGTCTCTTTTGGAGCAGCTGACAACTATCAAGAGAGCTCCCAATGAGCAGCTGACCGATTTCAACTTCAGATTTCAAAAGACTTGGGAGAGGATTCCTGTGGCAGTCAGGCCAACAGCAGAAGGTGCTTTTCTCTACTATCTCAAAGCTTTAAATTCTGATATTTCTATGTTGATTCAGTCCATGGGAGGCATAACTATCCCTATGGCTTATAGCATTGCCATTAGGGATGAAAATTATTTAATCCAAGCTGGCAAACTTGCCCCTAGACCTCCCATGCCATTGTTTCCAAGTTTAGAGAGCCCAAACACTAGTCAAGCACCTAATTTGGCTCCCTCTCCCACTCCTAGAAATCAGAGTTCAAATGAAGCTTCCACTTCATCTCCAAGTGCCCCAAATGAGCTTTAAGAGGTCATGAAGCAATTGTAAAACCTAGGCAATGAGCTGGTTACTCTCAAGAGGCAACAAGCCCAAGGTTTCAGACCTTCTTATCAACCCCAAGCTTAGCCTAATAGACAGCCATACCAACCACAAAGCCCACCTAATCCAACCGCAAATATGAATCAAACAATGCCTCCCCGCCAATAGACCATTCCATCCCTATAATACAAATGCCATATTTGGCTCTAAGGCATTAGTGCCAACACATAACAACATTGCTCAGGAATATGATTGGTGCTTTCCATGCAACGAGCCTCACAACCAATCCATGTGTTTCAATGGTGCTCTCAATTAAGAACTAATGGTGACAACTACTAGTGTGGAGGGTGAGGGAAGTCAAGGAAACAAATCATCAACAAGAAACATTCCAATACAAATCAGCCCCAAATGACACCACATTGGTGAACTCGCGCAAGCGTAAGATTTCGTGGCATGAATCAAGCGATTTCTCAAGTGTTGCAGCCAACACAAGGTTAAAGAGGAGAAATTTGGGTGAAGAACAGTCATTAGCCCCAACCAATCCACAACCTTCCACGGCTCCACAAATGATTGGCAAGCAAAGTCCAGTTTCAAATGCACAAGGGCAGCCAAGAACAGCCCCTAGGCCAACTCAAATGCCAGCTGTTGCTGCCCACGTGCAAGGAGTAAATGTGCAAACCAAGGGACAACAGAGAGATCCTTCATCACCATTTAGTATCATTGATCAGATGAAGAAGACAAACGTCAACATATCAATGTGGGAATCCCTATCTATCCCAGGCCAAAGAGATCTACTACAAGCTGCCATGAAGGATTGGCCAACTTTGAATCAGCAGGTTCAGATGCAAGACAAAGTGCTTACAAATCCCCCAGCGACTGAAGGAAGTCATGGAGGACAACAAGGTAAAATATGAAGCCCCCTCCTTTCTATGTTTCATTAATCATTAGAAATCAGCTAGTACATAATTGCATGATAGACTCCAGGGCAAGTAGCTCAGTAATGCCTAAACAGACAGCTGATTAACTAGGGCTCCAGTATGAAATAACATCTAAAGGGGTAGTGCAGCTAGATGGGACAGCAATAGCAACAGTTGGAGTGATTAGAAATTTGAGTCTTACCTTGCACGCATGTCCAAATGTTGTTGTTTTACAAGATGTATCAATCATAGACCTTCCACCACTCTTTGCCCTTTGCTTGTCAAGGGACTTCACAGCCAAGATTGGGGGGTATTTGTCTACTGATTGGTCACACATGCTATTTAGAACAAGGTATGGAACTAAGGCTACAATTAGGTCTGAACCTATTGCAAACTTCCATATTGAGCCTTACACTCCAAGTCAGATTAATGCCAATTGCTCAAAGCATTTGATCAAGAAGATCACCCTAGCACCGACGAGGCCGACACAAGGTTGGAAGCATCCGCATCTAACTCGGATGAATGGGAAAACAAGGTACATGCTTTTGATCCTTATCAAGAAGTAGAAGAAACGAAATGGGAGTCTATTATATACACGAAGAAAATCAACCTATTCCTAGCGCTCACTAAGCCAAGCCACAATGATGACAATGAGGTATGGCAGCTGTTTTTGACGGATCAAGGAGTAGGCAAGGTGCAGGAGGTGGAGCCATGCTTGTTTCACCTCAAGGAATAAAGTACTATTCAGCTTTTACCAATAACACCGCTGAATATGAAGCCTTGCCAAGTGCAAGGGATGCATTGGGAAATCAAGAGAAAAATAAAGAACCTGCAATTCTTTGGGGACAGTGAATTGATTGTAAATCAGGTCAAGGGATGGCATGCTTCCAAGAATGATCTACTCAGGTGCTACAAGAATAGGGTGTGGGACCTCATGGAATATTTTGAAGGTTTTGGCATCGAATCCATTCCCAGGAAAGAGAATCAAGTCTGGACAGCTTGCAGCAGTAGGGGCAGCCTTTGACATTATGGAAAGCATTCAATAAGACAAGGTACAACCAAACATCCACGTGATTGTGAGGCCTTTAGTGCCGGATAACAATGTCAGTTGGCAAGTGTTTGAGAATGACCAGCAAATCATCCATTTCCTCCAAGAAGAAGCTGAGTTCTCCACCGGGAATCAAGACAAGCTGCATCAGCAGTATGGTGACCAAGTGGTGCAGCTGAGGACTAACAAATTACCAAAAGGCCTCATAACCTTGGAGTCAATCTTCAACCCTAATGATCAGTTCCGGAAGGAGAAAGTAAACATTCAAGTAAAGGGTGAAGATTCAGAGCCTATTTTAGTGGAAGAAGGCAAAACATTGCAAATTGGCAAAGTAAGTACCTCACAAGAGAAATCTGATTTTGTTCAGCTTTGTCAAGAGTTCCCAGATGTCTTTGCTTGGACTTACAAATATCTAAGAGGTTTCAACCCAAAGTTGGCACAACATACTATTGAGCTGGATCCGGAATCCAAGCCTGTCAGGAAAAAGCAAAGGCCAGTGAATCCCCATATTGAACCTCTCATGAGAAAAGAGTTAAGCAAGCTTATTGAGGCCAGTATCATCTTCCCCATCAAACACTCAAGTTGGGTCACCAACTTAGTCCCAGTGAAGAAAGAAGAACGGAGAGATTAGGCGTGTGTTGACTTCAGAGATTTGAACAGAGCCTCCCTCAAGGACCATTACCCACTCCCTTCCATGGAGAAAATATTGCAGGTCAGAAGCTGGTTGTAAAGGTTGTCACTACTTGATGGCTACTCAGGCTACAATCAGATTATGGTGAGGGAGGAAGATCAGTTCAAGATAGCCTTCACAACCAAATGGGGCACATATGCTTACAAGAAGATGCCATTTGGGCTATTCAACACTGGTGCTACCTTTCAAAGGGCAATGGACATGGCATTCAAAGGCTTGATCAACAAAATAGTTTTGATATATCTTGATGACATCACTGTATTCTCCAAAAATGTAAAGACCATCTCTTTCACCTCAGGCAAGTATTTCAGAGGTGTAGAAGATTTGGGGTATCATTGAATCCCAAAAAATGCATATTCCTGGCTCATGAGGGGAAACTTCTAGGCCATATTGTCTCGAAAGAGGGACTGGCAATTGATCCAGAGAGGGTTGAAGCCATAAGAGCACTACCATTGCCAAGTCACAAGAAGGCTCTTCAAAGCTTCTTGGGAAGGATCAATTTTGTCTGCAGGTTTGTCCCAGATTTTGCAGCCCTTGTCAAGCCCATCACCAAAATGTTAAAGAAGAGCATGGCTTTTAAGTGGGACAGAGAAGGCAAGGAGAGTTTTGAAGCAATCAAAGAAGCTATCTCTCAAGCACCAACTCTCATCAACCCAGACTTCTCCAAGGATTTCATCCTCTATGCATTTGGAGGTGATGACACTATTTCTGCCATTCTAGTACAGCAGAACAAAGATAATGATGAGCAGCCAGTTGCCTTCTTCAGCCAGAGCCTAGATGACTATGAGGTGAGGTACTCTTTTATTGAGAAGCATGTGCTTGCAGTAATCAGAAGCTTGAAGAAATTCAAGCATTTAATCTCAAACAACAAGGTCCAGTTGCTGGTCTCACATGCTGGAGTTAAGGACTTCCTCCTCAACAAGGATTTGAATGAGAAAAGGGCAGGTTGGATCACCCATGTCATGGAATATGACATTGAGATCAAGATCACCAAGCTGGTAAGAGGGAAAGGACTGTGTGAGTAGCTGGTTTTGGGGAAGCAAAAAGAAGTATGCAACAAAGAAGAGACTGTTTTGATAGTCCAGGACAGCCATGAGCCAAGTGGCAATCATGAAGAAGACAATGCTTCCCCCACTCCTTGCTGGACCCAAGGTATTATAGACTTCCTAAGTACAAGCCTGTGCCCCCCAGAGATGAACAAGACCCAAAGGAGAAACTTCAGATTGCAGTGTCTCGTATACCATTGTTGATGGAATTTTGTTCAAGAAAGATGTAAATGGAGTCTTCTTTGAGATGCATTAGCACAGGTCAGATTCAAAGGGTATTAGAAGAGTTCCATGATGGACCAGCTGGTGGCCATTTTGCACCAAGAGTGACAGCTCTAAAAATCATGAAGGCTGGTTATTATTGGCCTAAAATCTTCAGTGATTGCTATGCATGGATCAAGAAGTGTAAGAATTGTGCATTCTTCACAGGAAAAGAGAGACTTGCTGCCCTCCCATTGCATCCAATCTCAGTTGACCAGCCATTCATGCAATGGGGTTTGGACTTCATTGGAGTCATTAATCCCAATTCAAGCCAAGGGCACAAATGGATTTTGATAGCCACAGACTACTTCACCAAATGGACAGAAGCAGTAGCACTCAAAGAGGCGAATGAGTCTAGCATCTTAGACTTTTATGAGGGGATAACAACCAGATTCGGTGTACCTGCTACAATAATCTCTGATAATGCATTGGCATTCATTGGATCCAGGGTGACTGAGTGGGCTGTCAAGAATGGTATTTACCTAAGCACTTCATCGAACTATTACCCTCAGGGTAATGGCCAAGCCGAGTCTACAAACAAGAACTTGTTGAGGATCATTAGGAGGACTCTTGATGAGAATCAGAGGTCTTGGCATACCAAACTGAAATCAGCCCTATGGGCTGATAGGATAACTCCCAAAAGATCCACAGGTAGCTCTCCATTCAGGCTTGTCTATGGAAGAGAGGCAATCTTGCCCATGTCACTTGAGTTTCCAACATTGGAACTCATGAAGCAGTTGGAGTTGCTTGAATTTGAGCCCATGGAGGTGAGGTATGCAGAGTTGATGGAGCTACAAGAGATCAGAAACCAGGCATCCCAAGTAATGGAAAAGGATCAAGCTTTGATCAAGAAGACCTTTGATAGGAAGGCCAAAGATAGATCTTTTCAGGTTGGAGATCTAGTGTTAAAATGGGATGTGGATAGAGCAAAACCGGGAAGGCATTCAAAATTTGATGCCATTTGGAGTGGCCCATACGTGGTCACAAAGTGCAAGAACAACAATGCTTTCCAATTAGCCTCACTTTGGAGGGTGAAGAATCGTAGATTCTAGTCAATGGAATCTATCTCAAGCGTTGCTTCTAGAGGGAAGTTCACTACCTCGTAAATATTAGATTAGATTTTCTTTCCTCCAAGTGCTTGTGCACATTGTTTTTTGTAGAGGTTAGTCTTTTTTCCCTAAGTTCTTTAGCATAGCTTGCTATCCATGGGATGTTTTACATTCTTTTTCTTTCATCAGGTGATATTCCATCTTCCTCCTTGCACATTCTGAGTCAGTTGAGGTTCTAAATAGAATATTTGATGACTCCATGCCCAATGGACTACTTCAAGCTGGTATCTTCTACCTAGCAGGCAGGTATCCCCGTTGAGTCGCCAAATTGTTATCCAAATTCACCCCCAGGGTTGATTTGATAACATACATCAGAATTCTCAAGTCCCAGGCAAATGGATGGATTCAGGGCAAAAATCATGTTTCTAGGGTCCCCTCAGAAATTTTTCTAACTCTCCTGTCTAGGTTGAAAAGAGAAAGCTCTGAGAAAATGTGAAAAAGTTGTAGAAAATAAGCTTGGGCTAGAAAAAATTGTGAAAATTGGCTAAGTCCTAGTCCTCGCAACAGTCGGGACATTTGGGATGTCGAGCACGAATCGGCCGAAAGGCCGCCAGCAATGCATAGGCAAAGGAACATCCAGCCATCGGGATGCATGGGGGCCTTGAAAGCTGGTTTGGCCGAAGGAGAAGAAAATTTACTAACTACTATGGGACATTTGGGACATGAGGACGTGAAGGGCGCAAACAAACTGGTTCGGCTGAAAAGGAGAACTTTCGCACTAAGCAGTTGGGACATCTGGGCCGCGAGGACGTGAAGGATGCAAAAAGGTGAAGCGGTTGAGAGCAAAGGAAGCCCATTTCAGGTGGTTTAGAAGAATTTGTCCTGCATAACCAGACCGCTTGGAACAAATGGACATGAAGGACCCGAACCACCCGGTTCGGCCGAAACAGAAACTTCAAAGACAAGGACAAGTGAGACAAAGGGACGCGTCAGACACGGATAGTCGAAGGAGCCGAAAGCCAATCGAGCAATGCCACGTGTCAACGATCAACAAGGGACAAGGAAGCCCATTTCGGGTGGATCGGGAGTTTTTGTCCCAAATAGTTTGGGACATCCGGGACATGAGAGAGATGCGAAGGGCGTGAAAATCCAGCAGACCGCGGACCAATCAAATCACGACACGTGTCACAAGGGAGAAAGTCCAAAAGTCAAAGGGCGAGGTTTCAAGCACTGACCTGAGCCAATAAAAAGAGGACATGTGTCCAATGAAGTAGGGAAGGAGAGAGAATTACGCATCCAATCAGCGCTTGACACGTGTCATCCAGGTGGCAGAGCGCGGGAAAGATTTTCAAAACACGTTTTCACCTGTTTTGTGCCCTAAATCTTCAGATCGACATATCTTTCGATCCAGAGCTTGGATTTGCATGTTCTTTATATCAACGGAAAGCTTATGAAATTCTCTACGTGATTCTGGGGTTAATCTTGAATTTTGATGTAGTCTGGAGAGAGAAAATTGAGAAACAGATCTGACGTGTGTTCATTGCCATAAGTGACATTTCAAATGACTGCATTTAATGCAGAATGGGTCGCATTCTCCTGTAATTTAGTCAAAGTGATAGGGTATGGGTTTGTAAGGTCCCCCATGCCATTTTAATGCATCTGCAGTCAAGGAGGGATGGGCTCTCATGTTTTTGTACGTTTTCTGTCCCCTGGGCTCGACCCTTGCACTGTAAAAGCCAGATTTGGCTCATTTCTAGGGGGAACAATTTTTGACATAGCAACTTCTTCTTTCACCTCCAGCAGGTGGTTGATGCAAGAATCAGACCTCTTCAAAATATTGTAATGCTTTTACCTCTCCGAGGTCACGCACAGTTGATTTGGGCATCTGGAAATGATAATGCAAGCTTTGTGAATGGTTTTCAGTCCTTTGTTTGTATTATTTGCTTCATTTCAGATCCTAAGTTATATCTTATCAGTCTGTGTATGTTTCATGTTGCAAATCTCTAGTTTGTGTCTATTTTCTTGACAGAAATGTTTCACCACTCCTTTTGGTGCATCACCATCTTCAGTTAGTTTCAATTTTTGCATTTCTATCCCTGCCCTCTTGCAATTTAGAGTAGGATTAGGATCTGAACCTCTGTAGTTTTGCAAAATATAGATCTAAATCAGAGGAGTTTGAGGAACCAGCCTCTAATCTGGAGATTCCTCTCTCAGTTTCACAAGTCCCCACACTTGGAGAGAGGTTTCCATGTTGTGCAATCACACTGGATGCTAGAGTGATCAACCTAGAAGCCTCGATCTCGCATCCAAGGAGCTTTGTGAGTCTCCAACAACAAGCTCTCCCAGCTTTAAAATGCAATGTCCTTGGCAGATTAAAAATGCATTAATGGAGGCATGGGGAAAATTTATTCTTCAAAAGCTAAAGGAAATGAAGGTATGGGATTTACAAGGATCTCCATGATGTTTTCGTGTCATTTAATGACTCTTGTTAGTCATTGGAGCCCAAAATTCGAGTTTCTCTTCTCTTTCTCATTATTTATTCTATATATTGTAAAAGAGAGCTCATTTTTAGTTGTTGGACATTTTGGAATGTTGCTCTCTCTTCTTCTCAACTGTTGGGTAGATTTTAGAGTTTCAAGCCTCATTTTTGAGCATTGTAATGATGAATATTTCCTCTCTTTCTCAATGTAATGGTCTGTGCATCTTCATAGAGAAATAAAATTTTAGTTTTGTGATTGTCTTGTTATCCTGGCTGTGTTTATTGTATTCTCTTGCCTCTCCTTCACACTTGTAGGTATGGTTGTGCATATTTTGTTCTCATTGCAAACTTCAATGATGTTGTGCTTATGAAATTGGTGCATTGAGTGTTGTTGTGGTCTATGGTGCTTTGTCCACCCTCTCCATCTCCATTTTCTCCCATTTTCATCCATTTGAGAGTGTCCCAACCCTGTTTTCTCATTATGTCACCTCTTTTAGTGCTATGTACCTTGGGATATGATAATATAATGTATATGGGTTGATGGAGATGCCGACATATGGCACACATCCCCTTAGTTAGTTATATGGGGTCACAAAGGAATTATTTATATTGGGTAATGAGTCAGCCTACATTGGGATTAGGTATTGCCCATATATTAAGAGTATTGTATGTATATATAAGGGATGTGGGTATCAATGTTATGGAGGAGTTGAGTCTTCTACTTGGTAGAGGTATGTTGGAGGTGTTCCCCTTGAAGTGGATTCCCATCTTGGGAGATTATGGAGTTACTCCTTCCTTAAGGAGCCTTGTATGGTGTTTCCCTACCTTAAGGGTATTATTCTACTTATATTGATTCTTTGGGCAAATTTTCCCCCAATATCTCTTTTTTTGTGTTATATTCTACAAATTATTCACTTATTATATGCAAAGTTCTTATCAAGTGGTATCAAAGCGTCGGTTTCGGTAAAAAATGGGTCCAAACCTTAATTTTATAGATTCATCTATATTTTGGAATCTGCTATGAATTTTTCTCAATCTATTTTCCATAGTTTCAAAAGGGTATCGTAAAGCTACAATATGAATTTAATAAATTTTCAAGGTTTTTTGTGGAAGTTATTGAATTTTTAGGGTTTTGCCTAAATTTTCTTCAAAAGATGCATTTTTTTAATTAATTTTATAAATTAATACCATTATTGAAAATCCCATTCATAAATCTATGGTAAAAATTTCAGAATTTTTGAATCGGTTTGAAGACGATATTGAGATTTTTAGTGTTTTATATAAAATCAGCATAAGGTTACAATTTTCCATCTTTCTTTGATTTTTTACATATTCGGAAGTCTATCACAATTTTAGAATGGGTTACTTATTTTTGGTTTTATATTAGATGCTTAAATATAGATGAAATCATCAGGTCAAAAAAATTTCAAAGGAGGAAGTTTGTGAAACCCTAATTTTTGTGCATCATGTATATACCAATTTTCTATGGCAATGGGGAAATTGATGCAAAAAAATGGTGGATACAATTTAAACAAATTTATTTTGAAATTTTTTTAGTATGGGTTAGTTTTTATCTTCATCTTGGTGGGAAATCATGACATTGGTATTCTTATTTGGATATAGATCTATTGGATTGGGATTTGGAGGAAATGGAAGATATTTTCTTAGCTAGATGGGAAACAAAAAAGAAACATAATTTTGTTAAAGAAGAAGAAGAAGAAGAAAATGTTGATGATGAAGTTGCTACACATGATAGTGTATCTCCAAGGAAAGAAGCTTCAATATTTTCATTTGAAGGGTGTATTCAAAGGAAAAAGGTAATTGTTTCCATAAACCGAGCAATAAACATAACTTCATCAATATGAATGTAGCTCAAAATCTACATCTATAAGAAAAACACATTAAGGGAGCTCAAGTGGAGTGTAAGCATATTCAATTTTTTGAAGATTTAAAGCTCTCTATGGATAAATATGTTTTAAATTCATATTTCTATGCTTTAGACATGGATGGTATGGATATTTTTCTTGGATATCCTTGGTTAAAGAGCTTGGGAGAAATTAATCTTAATGTAAAAGAAATTCATGAAATTTTGGTACAAGAAAAAGAAAATTACATTACAAGATTTCACACTTAGTAGGAAAAATAATAATAATATAAATAAGGATGATGAACATGAATTTGAAGATGGTGAAGAAGGGAATAAAGATTATTCGGAAGGAGAGGCTGAAGAAAAAGATTAAAAAGAAAAAAAATCATTTACTCAAAGGAAAACAAAAATAACAAACAAGGTGGAAGAGAAAAATAAAGATGAAGAAAAGGTTGATAAGGTTTAGGATAATAAGGTTGCACCATATAAACACCCACATCATCATGAGAGAAAAGAATTAGGGGGTCATGCTTTAGGTCACATAAGGGAAAAAATCTATATAGATATATAGGGAATTAGAGGAGCAACTATCAAGGCTATAAAGAATCAATGGAGAAAGAATTATATGAAATGGAATCATAGGAATAATTATTATGGATATGCATGGATGCCGAGGAGGAATTCATATGTACAAGGATGGAATCTTATGAGTGTAAGGGAATATGGAATCAGGTTTGGAGAAACATCACCCATTAGGATCTCATATGGGTGGTTGGATGATCGAGCAATGTGACTATTGTGTAATAATTTCAATCACACTCATTATATGGCTTCTTCTTATGTTTCGAGGATGAAACATGTCAAATAGGAAGGTAATGATATGTACCTTGGGATATGATATTATAATTTATATGGGTTGATGGAGATGCATGCACGACATGTGGCACACGTCCCCTTAGTTAGTTATATGGGTTCACATAGGAATTAGTTATATTGGGTAATGAATCGGCCTACATTGGGATTAGGTGTTACCCATCCTATTTAAAGGATGTGAGTATAATTATGAGGGAAGGTATGAGTTGATTCTTCTACTTGGTAGAGGTATATTGGAGGTGTCCCCCTCGAAGTGGATTCCCATGTTGCGATATTGTGGAGTTACTCCTTCCTTAAGGAGAATTGTATTGTGTTTCCCTAACTTAAGATTATTATTCTACTTATAATGCTTCTTTGGGCATATTTTCCCCAATATATCTTGTTTTTTGTTATATTCTACTAATTATTCACTTATTCTATGCAAAGTTCTTATCAAGTGGTATCGAGCATTGGTTTCGCAGTAAAAAGGGCCCAAACCCTAATTGTATAGATTCATATATGTTTTGGAATCTGCTATGAAATTTTTCTAAATTTTTTTAACATAGTTTCAAAAGGGTTTAAGCTACAAGATCCAAATTTCATAAATTTTCAAGGTTTTTGTGGAAGTTATTGAATTTTTAGGGTTTTGCCTAAACTTTCTTCACAAGATGAATTTTTTGAATTAATTTTCTAAATTTATAACATTATTAAAAATCCCATTCATAAATCTTTGGTAAAAATTTCAGAATTTTGGAATCTTGTTTGAAGGGGATATTGAGATTTTTAGGGTTTTAAATAAAATCACCCTACAGTTACAATTTTTTCCATCTTTATTTGATTTTTATACATATTCAAAATCCCTCACAATTTTATAAGGGTTTACTTATTTGTGGTTTTATATTAGAGGCTTAGTTATAGACGAAATCATTATGTCAAAAATTTCAAAGGAGGAAGTTCTTGAAACCATAATTTTTTGTGCATCATGGATATACCAATTTTCTATGGAAATGGGGAAATTGATGTAAACAAATGGTGGATACAATTTGAACAAATGTATTTTGAAAAATGATTATTATGGGTTAGTTTTTATCTTCATATTGGTGGGAAAGCATGACATTGGTATTCTTATTTGGATATAGATCTATTAGATTGAGATTGGGAGGAAATGGAAGATATTTTCTTAGCTAGATGGGAAACAAAAAAAGAAACATAAGTTTGTTAAATAAGAAGAAGAATAAGAATAAGAAGAAGAAGAAGAAGAATAATAGAAGAAGAAGAAGAAGAAAATATTTATGATGAAGCTGCACACACACGATAGTGCATCTCCAAGGAAGGAAGCTTCAATATTTTAGTTTGAAGGGTGTATTCAAAGGAAAAAGGTAATTGTTTCCATAAACCCGATAAACAAATATAACTTCATCAATATGGATGTAGCTCAAAATCTACATGTACAAGAAAAACACATTAAGGAAGCTCAAGTGGATGGTAAGCATATTAAATTTTTTGAAGATTTAAATCTCTTTATGGATAAATATGTTTTACATTCATATTTTTATGCTTTAGACATGGATGGTATGGATATTTTTATTAGATATCCTTGGTTAGAGAGCTTAGGAACAATTAATATTAATGTGCAAAAGAAATTCATGAAATTTTTGTACAAGTAAAAAAAAATTACATTACAAGATATCACACTTAGCAGGAAAAATAATAATAATATAAATGAGGATCATGAAGATGAATTTGAAGATGGTGAAGAAGGGAATAAATATTATTCAGAAGGAGAGGCTGAAGAAAAAGATGAAATAAAAAAAAAATTCATCTACTCAAAGGAAAACAAAAATAGCAAACAAGGTGGATGAGAAAAATAAAGTTGACGAAAAGGTTGAGGATACTAAGGTTGCACCATATAAACACCCACATCATCATGAGAGAAAAAAATCATGGGGTCATGCTTAGGTCACATAAGAGCAACAATCTATATAGATATACATGGAATTGGAGGAGCAATTATTAAGGCTATAAACAGAATCAATGGAGCAACAATTATATGAAATGGAATCATAGGAATAATTATTATGGATATGCATGGATGCCAAGGAGGAATTCATATGTAAAAGGATGGAATTAGATGAGTGTAAGGGAATATGGAATCAGGTTTGGAGCAACATCACCCATTAAGATCTCATATGGGTGGTTGGATGATCGAGCATGGCGACTATTGTGTAATAATTTAAATCACACTCATTATATGGCTTCTTCTTATGTTTCGAGGATGAAAAATTTCAAAGAGGGAGGTAATGATATGTACCTTGGGATATGATATTATAATGTATATGGGTTGATGGAGAGATGCTGAAATGTGGCACACGTCCCTTTAGTTAGTTATATGGGTTCACATAAGAATTAGTTATATTGGGTAATGAGTCAACCTACATTGGGATTAGGTGTTGCCCATCCTATTTAAAGGATTTGAGTATCATTATGAGATGAGGTATGAGTTAATAATTCTCTACTTGGTAGAGGTATATTGGAGGTGTCCCCCTCAAAGTGGATTCCCATATTGGGAGATTGTGGAGTTATTCCTTCCTTAAGGATTATTGTATGGTGTTTCCCTACCTTAAGGGTATTATTATACTTATATAGATTCTTTGGGCACATTTTCCCCAATATATCTTGTTTTGTGTTATATTCTACAAATTATTTTCTTATTATCTGCAAAAGTTCTTATCAAGTGGTATGAAAGAGCATCGATTTTAGTGAAAATTGGGTCCAAACCCTAATTTTATACATTCATCTATATTTTGGAATCTGCTGTGAATTTTTTCTCAAATTTTTACCACAATTTCAAAAGGGTTTCAGAAAGCTACAGTCCACATTTCATAAATTTTCAAGGTTTTTTGTGGAAGTTATTGAATTTTTAGGGTTTCACCTAAATTTGCTTCACAAGATGCATTTTTTGGAATTAATTTTCTAAATTTTTACCAGCATTGAAAATCCCATTCATAAATCTATGGTAAAAATTTCATAATTTTTAAATCTGGTTTGAAGAAGATATTGAGATTTTTAGGTTTTTACATAAAATCAGCCTACAGGTTGCAATTTTCCATCTTTCTTTGATTTTTTTACATATTCGGAAATATCTCACAATTTTAGTAGGGGTTACTTTTTTGTGGTTTCATATTGGAGGCTAAATTATAGATGAAATCATTAGGTCAAATATTGGTCAAAGGAGTAAGTTTGTGAAACCCTAATTTTTGTGCATCATGGATATACCAATTTTCTATGGCAATGGGGAAATTGATGCAAAAAAATGGTGGATACAATTTAAACAAATGTATTTTGAAAATGTTTAGTATGGGTTATTTTTTATCTTCATCTTGGTGGGAAAGCATGACATTGGTATTCTTATTTGGATATAGATCTATTGGATTGGGATTGGGAGGAAATGGAAGATATTTTCTTAGCTAGATGGGAAAAAAAAAAGAAACATAATTTTGTTAAAGAAGAAAGAAGAAGAAGAAGAAGAAAAGGTTGATGATGAAGCTGCTACACATAATAGTGCATCTCCAAGGAAGGAAGCTTCAATATTTTAGTTTGAAGGGTGTATTCAAAGGTAAAAATTAATTGTTTCCATAAACCCAAACAACAAATATAACTTCATCAATATGGATGTAGCTCAAAATCTACATGTACAAGAAAAACATATTAAGGGAGCTCAAGTGGATGGTAAGCATATTCAAGTTTTTGAAGATTTAAAGCTCTCTATGGATAAATATGTTTTACATTCATATTTTTATGCTTTAGATATGGATGTTATGGATATTATTATTGGATATCCTTGGTTAGAGAGATTGGGAACAATTAATCTTAATGTGTAAAAGAAATTCATGAAATTGTGGTACAAGAAAAAGAAAATTACATTGCAAGATATCACACTTAGCAGGAAAAAAATAATAATATAAATGAGGATCATGAAGATGAATTTGAAGATGGTGAAGAAGGGAATAAATATTATTCAGAAGGAGAGGCTGAAGAAAAAGATGAAAAAGAAAAAAATAATTCATCTACTCAAGAGAAAAAATAACAAACAAGGTGGAAGAGAAAAATAAAGTTGAAAAAAAGGTTGATAAGGTTGAGGATACTAAGGTTGCACCATATAGACACCCACATCATCATGAGAGAAAAAAATCATGGGGTCATGCTAGGACACATAAGGGAAAAAATCTATATAGATATACATGGAATTGGAGGAGCAATTATCAAGGCTATAAACATAATCAATGGAGCAACAATTATATGAAATGGAATCATAGGAATAATTATTATGGATATGCATGGATGCCAAGGAGGAATGCATATGTACAAGGATGGAATTAGATGAGTGCAAGGGAATATGGAATCAGGTTTGGAGCAACATCACCCATTAGGATCTCATATGGGTGGTTGGATGATCGAGCATGGCGACTATTGTGCAATAATTTAAATCACACTCATTATATGGCTTCTTCTTATGTTTGAGGATGAAAATTTCAAAGAGGGAGGGAATGTTATGTACCTTGGGATATGATATTATAATGTATATGGGTTGATGGATATGTGAAATGTGGCACACGTCCCCTTAGTTAGTTATATGGGTTCACATAGGAATTAATTATATTGGGTAATAAGTCGGCCTACATTGGGATTAGGTGTTACCCATCCTATTTAAAGGATGTGAGTATCATTATGAGGGAGGTATGAGTTAAGTCTTCTACTTGGTAGAGGTATATTGGAGGTGTCCTCAAGTGGATTCCCATCTTGGGAGATTGTGGAGTTACTCCTTCCTTAAGGATCATTGTATGTTGTTGCCCTACCTTAATCTTAATGTTATATTCTACTAATTATTCACTTATTATATTGTTCTTGGATATCCTTGGTTAGAGAGCTTGGGAGCAATTAATCTTAATGTGTAAAAGAAATTCATGAAATTGTGGTACAAGAAAAAGAAAATTACATTGCAAGATATCACACTTAGCAGGAAAAACATTAATACAAAGGAGGATCATGAAGATGAATTTGAAGATGGTGAAGAAGGGAATAAAGATTATTCAGAAGGAGAGGCTGAAGAAAAAGATGAAAAATAAAAAAATAATTCATCTACTCAAGGAAAACAAAAATAAAAAACAAGGTGGAAGAGAAAAATAAAGTTGAAGAAAAGGTTGATAAGGTTGAGGATACTAAGGTTGCACCATATAAACACCCACATCATCATGAGAGAAAAAATCGGGAGTCATGCTAGGTCAAATTGGGGAAAAATATATATAGATATACAGAGAATTGGAGGAGCAATTATCAAGGCTATAAACATAATCAATGGAGAAACAATTATATGAAATGGAATCATAGGAATAATTATTATGGATACACATGGATGCCAAGGAGGAATGCATATGTACAAGGATGGAATCAGATGAGTTTAAGGGAATATGGAATCAGGTTTGGAGCAACATCACCCATTAGGATCTCATATGGGTGGTTGGATGATCGAGCATAGTGACTATTGTGTAATAATTTAAATCACACTCATTATAAGGATTCTTCTTATGTTTCAAGGATGAAACATGTCAAAGAGTGAGGTAATGATATGTACCTTTGGATATGATATTACAATGTATATGGGTTGATGGAGATGCTGACATGTGGCACACATCCCCTTAGTTAGTTATATGGGTTCACATAGGAATTAGTTATATTGGGTAATGAGTCAACCTACATTGCGTTAGGTGTTACCCATTCTATTTAAAGGATGTAAGTATCATTATGAGGGAAGGTATGAGTTAAGTCTTCTACTTGGTAGAGGTGTATTGGAAGTGTCCCCCTCAAAGTGGCATTCCCATCTTGGGAGATTATGGAGTTACTCCTTCCTTAAGGAGCATTGTATGGTGTTGTCCTACCTTAAGGGTATTATTATGCATATATTGAATATTTGGGCATCTTGGCCCCCATATCTCCTATATTATGTTATATTATACAAATTATTCATTTATTATATGAAAATATCTTAACATTTAATGTAGTTTTTCATTTCCATGCATCTCTCTAACCCCTCTCTCTCCCCTCGGTCCCTTAGAATGGTTATTTTAGGATTAGTTACCTGCATTTTCCATTCTAGGAGTAGTTTAGCATTAGATTTAGGTTGAGGAAGCTGGCCTTCTCCAGGGGACCATATCAAGTAGCAAGTCCCAAAACATGATAGATGGTCTCATATTAGCAAAAAAGTAGAGATCTGCAAAGCCAAATATCATGGTGATACTTTTTTGTTATAACAAGAACTAAAGACAAAAAAAATCACAAAAATAGACAATGTGCCTAGTCCATTAGGAAAGGAGTTAGAAGGAAAACATATATGACCTCCAGAAAACACCTAACATATCATAGGTATAATGACAATAGACACAAATTGATCACTTTAGATAAGAGAAAAGAAATAAAAAAATTAAAACACAAACAATAAAATTGTACACTATACATAGACCCTCATAAAAGTCCGATTTATTCCAAGAAATGCTTGAGACACCTTCCATTGATATGAAATTATAGAAATTGTTGCTCCAAGTCTATTATGAAGAAATTGTTCTCTCAAATCCTGATGTCCACGGAGTAAGGACCCATCCATAGGGCATCAAATTTTCCATGTTTTCCCTTGTCTTCATGCCTTCTATCCCATAAAAACCAAATCCCCAACATGAAAATTCCTTGGAGTTATTTTCTTATCAAATATTTTTTTAAGTTTTTCCTTGAACTTAACATGCCTTTAGTGGGATTCCCTTCTAACTTCATCCAACTCCATAATCTAGTTGATCCTTTCATCATAAGGATTCACCCCTTCCCCCTCCTCTAATTTCTACATAAACTGATAAGAAGATAATTGTAAATGAAGGGAAAGAGATCTTGAATGCCATCGACAAACTCAAATGGGATTTTACTAGAAGTGTATCTTCTTATGGTAATTCTATCTTCTCATAGTGAAAACTTGAGCTTCTCACCCCATTTCCTCTTATTCATTTCTAATGTCATTTTTAAGGATATTGAGAAAGTTTTTGTTACTTGATTTTGCCTACTCATTTTCTTGGGAATTATAATTTGAGGCATAGAAAACATTATGCCATATTCATGGCACATTATTTCCAATGGCTTCCGAAAACTCATGGTATTATCAACATCCAACTTAGTTGGGGACACCAAATCTACAAATTATGTGATTAAGGATGAAATCCATAACCACTTGATGATTTTCCTTCTTGGTGGGAATAACTTCAACCCACTTGGTGAAATAATCAGTGGCCACTAATATCCATCTATGACCTGCACTTGAAGAATCTGATATCTCACCTATAAAATCTAACTCCCACTATTTGAATGGAGCTTCTATTGAGACATGTTGCAGGGGAAGAGATCCAGATGCTTTTATCCTACTAGAGAAATGTTGGAAACTTTCACACTTTTAGACCAAGTAAAGCTACATCTTTGAAAAGGGAAGGGCACCAATATCCTACTCTCAAGATCTTATGAGTAGTAACTCTTCCAAAAAAATGGCTGCCACACAACCCTCCATGAAACTTAGTAATTAGCATAGGGGCATCATAATCTGTAATACATCTCAATAAAGATTCCTGGGATCTTCTAAGCTAGTCCATAATCAGTTAAGATGTATTTTGGGATACCAACCTGAGTGTCCTTCTATGATTCTTGTCTAAGTAGGAAGGACAACTTAAGTTCTTTACATAATAGACTATGTCTTTGTACCAAGATGAGGTACTTACCTTCCCATGGGAATGTAGTTCATCCCTATCAATAATATGTATATTCAAAAATCTACAAATTAGTCTTTGTCATCAACCTTGCCAAGCCCAAGCCTCTAACAAATTTTGTTATGAATTTCCATATCATACTCTTGAATCTTGTTCACCCACCTACACCTCTTGCTTGACATCTCCATTTGAGATAAGATGTCTTTTACCATATTATGAGGCACATAGGCTATGATTTTAGAACTTAGAATGTAGGGTCTAAATATTTTAGTGGCTTTTACCAAAGCAAAATATTGTTTCTCCATAATAGTGTAGTTTAGCTCAGAACATTATAATGCTTTACTAAATAAATAAATGGGTTTCTCATGTCCTTCTACATCCTTCTACAATAAGACAGAAGCAATTGTATTCTTAGAATCAAAAAAACACTTGAAATTCTTTCTTATAGTTAGGGTTGGTCAATATAGGGGTAGTCTTGAGTGCATCCTTTATTCCTTCAAAAGCTTGGAAATCCCCTTCTCCCCATTTGATAACTTGATCCTTATTTAGCATACTTTTAATAGGGAGAGTAATCTCAGAAAATTTGGAGATAAATATTCTTACAAAATTTATTTGGACAAAAAGGATTGGATACCCTTCTTGGATGATGGTATTGGCACTTTTCAATTGCTTCCACTCTTTCGGGTCTATCATAACTCCCTCATGTGATACTATGTGTCCCAATAATTTGGCTTTTACCCCAAAGTGGCATTTCTTTGGGTTTAATGAAATCCCATATTCTCGGTATTTGATCAAGATTTTCTCAAGGTGCTCTAGATGATCACCCCTTTTTGAGAGAAGATAGTTATATCATCATGATAGACTAAGATGAAATCATTAATGAATCCATAAAAATCCACATATATGGCTCTTTGAAAATTTTCTCCCACATTCATCAATCCAAAAGGCATTCTAATATAGACATATGTTCCCAAGGGTGGTGAAAGCGGTCTTATATTGTTCTGATTTCTTCACCACTACCTAGTTATAACCAAAGAAACCATCTAATGTAGATAATAACTCAAATCATGTCACCTTTTGTAGAAGATTATCCATGTTAGGTAATGGGTAATTATATTTGAGTGATGCCTTATTTAATTTTTGAAATCCACACAAAGCCTAATATCCCCATTCTTCTTCCTTACTAGCACCAGGTTTTCCACCCATGAGGAGTATCTAGTGGGTTGGATTATCCCACCATCTCTTAATTTTTAGATCTTCTTGCATCTTATTTACAAGGATAGGGTTAATGGGTCTATATTTTTGTGAGGTTCTAAATGACTTAATTATGAGGTTAAAGGTATTTCATGCTGAAATAGATCCTCCATATAATCCTTTATCTCAAAATAAGACCATGCCAAATAGTCCTAATATTTTTTAACAATTTGGTATAGGCTTTTCTCTCTTCCTCATTCATATTCTCCTCTCTAAAAAATTTTTTTAGGATTATGAGAAGTGACCAAGTTGCATTCGACAACATTTTGGGTGTATGGATAGGTATGTTCATAGCTCTATGTGGTGTCAAAATTAGACTCAAGGCTAACAAGTCCCCTAGGGATAGTGTTTGTTTTTAACTAAATTATATCCTTCCCAAATAGGTTTTCTTTCCATCACACATCACCACCATAGGTTCAAGGTCAATGAGTTGATTAGTAAACTCATCTTTGTAATTCAAAAACCTTTGGATTTGAGCATCATCTTCAAATACTTTCCAATGTTGAATATTATTAGGCATTGAAGGCCTAACCAATATTTCAAATTCAATGTTGCAATATGGGGACACATTTTCATTATCATATTGAGAAGCTAAGACAACCAATCGATCGAATGATGCATTATGACTCCTCTTATGATATTCAAGATTGAAAGAATCAAATAATTCAATGAGATCCCACACTTGCATTTTTTATCTCAAACTTTGGTTATTTTTTGCATATATATTTCTAAAAAATTTCACAACCATCAAAATCACCTTTGATAATGAGATCCTTAATTCCATGCCTCCAAGAAACTCTTAAACCAAGAATCAATGCTTCATACTCATTATATTGTTTGTGCACTCAAATTTTAATTTGAAGGAAAATGAAAGAACCATGGTTTGGAGAATTTCAAGACTACTCCAGCCCCATTTCCAACACTAGAGCATGCTCCATCAAAATTCATAGTCCATGGAACATTGATATCTTAAAGTTTTGCATTCATATCTACACACTAATCTTCAAAATCAACACACCCTATAAATTTACCCAATTCTGTATCAACAAACAACACTTCATAGGAAGAATTTAGAGGGTCTTCTATGAGGTGCAACATCTTGTCTTCTCTATGTGTAGTTTGACTAGTTTCCTTCCAAAGGTAAGGAAGTAAAAGAAATATCCATTTGAACACTGCCCCTACACTGGATTCCCATTTTCTTAATAATAACATGTCCCATTTGGTAGGAAAAAAATATAACAAAATTCATAGTCGATATTTACCAGATAAGTATCAAAAGTTGCACCACCACCAAACCTTTGACATATCCAACCAAGAACCTCCCTAGAATCCATGGCAAAACACTTCCCAAAAGTAGTTGTTATCTTGATGTCTAACTCATTCATGACTTCTAATGGCATGATGTTGTAGGAATCCCTAAATCAAACATATAATTGTGGAGAATCTTCCATTAACAATAAGAGTGGTAAAGAAAGGATCCACATCTAATTATGATTCAACTAAGGAAGTACCCAAATATACTCTGGAGGTACCTCAACACTTTCTTGATCTTCTTTAATTTCAAGCTTCAACAATAGCAGAGGGGTCACCATGTTACTTGTAGTCCTTTATTTGAAAAATACATCCTCCTTCAACCCCAAATATTAAAATGCCCCTTCTTTGTGTTCGGAATCCTAAGTAATTCTACAATGGGGACAATGATCTTTATTTGGCTTAAGATATAGGTCATATCACATGTGGTATATTTGGGTAGGGATGCATTGGGGGCAAGGGTGACTAATTTATCTGATGGAATATTATTTTTTACCACTTGGGTTAGGGAGAAGTATCTACTCTTGGAGTAATGATAGGGCCTTTATCTGGTATATGTCTATCTTAGGAGTGTTCTTTGGGATATTGGCAAAGATAGACATCTTTTCCTTGGGAGCTAGGGCTAGCCCTTGATTTATCTATTATGTAAATTATATTCCTTTTCTTGGGAAACAACCCATTTATTAATGACTCTATCTTTTTGAGGAATTTCACCATCATATTTTTAATCATTAATGCTCTCAAATATTCAAAATCATGGTTTGGGAGCTCAAAATATTGATCCATATCAATATCAACATTAACTTTAGAAGGGATGGAGAATACTTGATTGGTGTAAACCCAAAACTCTTCCACAATTCTAGTGTAAAGGAGGTTAGTAGAAGTTTCCCCTTTACATGATCTTTTTGACATTCCAACATACATACATCACCAAAATCAACCTCATCATCTTCATCTTCAGCAAGCACGCTATAAGGATCATGGGGAAAAGGCATTTATCACACCAATCAATAGTGTGCTCCTCCTCTACCATAGAGACTCTTACCACCAAGGGACTTGTGACTACCTTGATGTCCTTGAAGAATTATGATATTTGTTTCCTAAACCATGGTTCCTTTTCCTTTGTCCTCAGCCTAATGATCTCCTTTGGGATGATTCCCAAATCTATTATGCCCAGGGGCCTGATGTTGAGCATGAGGATTTGGAGTCAACCCTTTTTCTGCTCTAGCAAGTTTGTATGAAATTTCTTGACTTCTCTAGCCAAGGTCTTAACTACTTATTCCAAATCCACAAAATTACTTGCTTGAGGTTTTCTGGATTAACCAATTTGACACCCTTCTCTCTTTGGAGGATTTCTAGCTACTTTGATGTTATTTTCTATCTAGATATCCATAGAAAAATATTTCCTCAGAGTTTGAGGGTCTTATCTCTCAAATAATAAGATGAATTTTTGTAAAAGCATCAAAGTATTTGATTAAATAAGACTCATCACTAGGCCTTATGTTATTTGGTAACCTAGTTAGAGTTTTATTGAACCTAGTATTAAAATACTTCACACATCATTGGGGTTCTTCTTGATGTTCTCAAATTTAGATAGAAGAAACATGGGATCATTTCTATCACCATATTGTATTTTAAAAGAATTTTTCATTCCCCAAGAGTCAATTGATCTTTGAGGTAATGAATTGTACCATTCTCTAGCTTCTTCTTCTAATGTGTGTATAAACAACTTGACATAAACATCCTCAAATTAACCTCATAATCATCCATGATATTCTATAATAACTTAAGATGTTGGTCTCCACTAATAACATTATTCCTAAAATTGATAATGCTTATTTCTGATCTCATTGGGCACCTCATTAGGATAACCTACCATACCATTGAAATTTATTGGTCGATATGTAGTGACTACAAAAGGAGCTCTGTGGGAGGAAGATCCATATTATTTGGTGATGATTTTCAAAAGGAGGGTTGAAGTGGTGGACAATAGGAGGCCTTTGGGATCAAGGGGTATGATCCACATGATGAAATACTTTTTGGGATTCAGATTTAGAAAAGACTCTATTCTCTCGTATAAAAAATTGTGTAAGTTGAGGAAAACCCTTATCAATATCAAGGGCTGAACCCTTTCAGAATAAGGAATGCAAATAAGCTTGAGGGTTGATTGTTTTAGAACTATAAGATGTGTTGGAGTAATATTCTATCAAAGGAGGATCAAATTTAGAGGTTTGAACACCCTTACTTTATTAAATTTGGCCTATTACGGGTTTCCAAACTTTTTCCTTCTCAGTTGTGCACTTTCTAATTTTGGGAGTAATTTTCTTGTAGGGTTAGATCTGAAAAAGGATCTTCATCCTTCTAGTTTTGCAAAATGGAGAGTTAATCAACAAGGTATATAAGATGGAAATAACACTGGTCTAACCCATATTTTTCTTTCAAAGGTGGAGCCTCACTAGATCCTTGCACTCTAGAAATGTATATTAACTCAAAATATTTTTGAAAAAACCACTTCACAACTTTCCGTGAAAAATGATTTGTAAATCTTTATGGAATCCTTTAATAATCCTAACAACCAACTTCCAATATACTCATAGAAACAAATTTTACATATTCTCTTATATTTAAAAAATCACAGATAACACACAAGAATAATCATTACTTACAAATCTTCAACAAATTTCTTCAAAGATATATATCATAAACTTAGCTTGGAGTAAAGGTCCCCATAAATGTCGCCATAAGCGTGTTGGTTCCCAATTGTGCACCCTTGGGACTTGACAACACTTTCATAGGGTAGGATGGCTTAGAGGATGACATATGTTGTGGGATATGTCATTTATAACTGGGGATGTATCATTCATTCTCTTTTGCACCAAGATTTTGGGATGATTGGAGGCATGTACCAAAGGGATGGCCTAATCCTGCTACTTTTGGTCCTACCTAGACCAGGGTGAGAGGACCCATGAGGTAACTTGAATGGAGGAAAAATATATTTCAGTTTATTCCTCTTGATTTGTTAATGATGGGTCAATATGGGCTGAGTATGGCCATGGAAGAAATATCTACTCGTGTGAGATTTGTCATCTGAATATTACATATACTAAGTATCTCGGACACATGTTACTAAAGACAGTGGAACTTGGTTCTTATGCATCATTTTATGGGAATTTGGATAAAAATAGTTTTTTCAAGGATGCTTGGATTAGAACACAAGTATGGTGTATGAATATTATAGTTATAGTAATGATGAGTGGGGTGGTAAGATATGTTTTTTTTTGGGAAAAAGGGGGAGTAAATGATAGTCAATTCTCTGAAACAATGCATTAACAATCACTATGACAACCTAATTTTTTGGAAATGTAGTGAATAGGAGATTAAGTAATAAAAATTCTAAGAAATATTTGCATTCATTAATACTCAATCAACACAAATATTTCATACAATATTTAGAAAACTTAACACAAATTCTCATGTAAGGGTTCTAACAAAATATTCATTTCTTTTATTTTCATATGCCAAAGATACACTCTAAGGATGACAAAAATCATTCAACAAGAATATTGCAACAAGGGTTTTATAATATCAAATATTGTAAAGTAAATGCTACATAACAATATCGATTTAGTGACAAAGAATACAACAACAGAGATTGATCTAGTGTACTATGTATAAATGCAATGAACATAAAGATTATAGAAAAATTTATGACTCATTAATCATTATTCAACATACAAGATACCAAAAACATCTATAAATCATAAACAAACATATTTCATTCAAATTTTCAATTCCTTGACAAGGGGACATAGATTAAATGTCTTCAATGCTTGCCAATGGCTGTACAATGACAACCATCTTGAAACAAGGACTCCAAAACTTCAAATTTCATACATTTCCCATTGAAGGAAATGGAAAATACATAGTTACAATAATTTCTCTCAACTTATCAAAGAAACTAACAACCCCTTTTCATATGAGGAAAAGCCCTCATACTTATACAAAATTTGTTATGGAGCAATTTTGATTCCCCTAAAGCTCATAAAATAAATCCTAGAGGGCTCACAACAATTAACTATAGATTTTCCAAAATGGAGCAAAATATCTTTCAAATGAAAAGATTCTTCCACTAACCATCAAATTTCTTCTATTTTCAGTTCTAGACATGGACATACACTAGATATTCTTTTTACGTTATCAAACTTTCTTATCTTTTTTTTTTTATTTTTCACATTTGTGCCCATGTGTGCCATAAATTTTTTTATATCTATCATAGCTTTTATATTTACCTTTTATAGAGAATATTCATCAAGAATCGGATGGTTGCAACATTTTTACATGAATAATTCATTCCCTTCATGTGATATTTTAATCAAATCAAAATTTCACTTTTTGATAAACATCACCCATCATTTCCTTTTATGGCATGTACCAAACTTTTGGATTGATTTTGTAATTGATCTCAACATGAAGTCCTACACAAGATTTTCCAAGATCTAGCACTATGTAAAATTCCATCTTCTTCTCATGGATTTACAAGCTTCTTCCAATGTGTAAAATTTAATCTTTTTGTGAAAGAGTTAAGTTATATTCATTTCAAGAAATGGAGGAATTAGAATTGAGAGAAAAACTATCGAAATTTATTCGGAAGCCTTACAGATCAATTTTCAATCTCTTGGGCCCGAATGAAGATTTTATTAGAGTGTTGTTTAAAATTGAAGATAAAGATGAACCTGCTAGACCCTTGACTTGTAGCATTGTGTGATTATATTTGACGAAAAATATTATCATGATGAACCCTTTATTCTCAATGTTTCAAGGTTTATTCCATTATATTTTCTATTCTCAAGACTACATTTAGCCGAGAATAGTTTTAAAATTTCTATCTTTACTTTAGGCCAACCATTAATGAGAATTACATAGGTGTGTCACCTGATTTATTCAATAGAAAAATAATAGAGATTGAAATTACATCATTTGAAGCTATACTACCTATCAATGAGCCCCAAAAGGATGCATACCTAATATCTTGTCGTCTTTACGAAATGGAGAAGATATTTTTCATTCTTGAGAAAGATACCAAAAATTCCTCACCTTAGGAATTACTTGTGAAGTCTCTTCCTCCTTGAAGAAATGTAAAATGACCCCAATTGATCCATTTAATACACCCAAGTCCACATCAAAATCCAAGGTTGGATCTCATCGCGGAACTAAAAATTTTGTAATGAGTTGAGCCAATCTTATGGAGTAGGTATTTTCTTTCAAGAAAAAGATGGAGCTAATCAAAGTTTTGGATAGTCCAAAAATGAGCATAAAAGAGATCATGGCTAGAGGTATGTCTTGGGGATTATCATGTGATGTGTAATACATTTTTGGTGCTTAGGAGCACAACGAGCTTGAGCATAGAAATAAGAAATTTTTGAATCTTCTCCTTTTTTGTCTCAGTCTAATTCTATTCCTTCAAAACCCCAATATCAACAATGGGGTTTTATTCAAGTGGCATGGGGTTTCTCAAAAATTTCCTGCAAATCCCTATATTTTTTCAACCATGTTCTGTTATGAAAATTCTTCCACCCTTTCCACATTGTGATGTTCATGTGTTGTAATTGGGGTAGATTATTTTACCTTTTCCATACTAACTTATTCATGGCTTATTCTTTCAATAAAATCATCTTTCTGACTTACCTTAAATGTTGGGATCAAAATACCACCAGATTATGGAATAACATGTTCTTAAGTTATAGACTTGGCTGCTTAGGCTAATATTACACCTATCTCTAATTTTAGCAAATCCTCTGTGTGAGGAGGAACTAGTGGCATAGGGGCATTCTAATTCCTTGTATTTCTTCCTTTTCTACTATAGTTTTCTCATGTCCAACTTGTGGATTTCCCTCTTGTACCACTGGAGATAAAAAAATTTCCTTTTACATCTTATAAGAGGAATATAACTCAAAGCTCACGGTTGCTCAATTGTAATTCCCTAGATCAACCCACTTGAAAGGACCTGCTCTTTAGAAATTTTCTTCTCATTTTTTCATGCTAGATACTTCACTTGTGCTTGGCCTCTTACCTCACCCATTATATGTATATATTTAAGGCAACCGATGGACCAAATGGATAACTTAGATATGGGTGACAATAAGAGGGTTATTCTCCTCATGAGGTCCATATCTCTTTGTGCCAATTGTGAAACATAAGTTCCAATTCTACTTACATAGGAACTCAATTCATCTCTAGTTTGAGTAGTGAGAGGTGATTTTAAAGATATTTAGGGAGTCCCTTGAATTGTTTCAATATCCTTTCTAAAAGGTGGTAATACATATTGAAGTAAACCACTAACCCTGTATTTATTTATTTATAACAATGATAATGTATTGACTAAAGTTAATCCTTTGATTGAATAACCAAATAAGGGTTCTTCTCATGATATTTGTAGTCCTATGATGCAAGGATTTCATTTCTTGATCTACCTAATTTATAGGCGGAAGAGGTGATTGTGCAATATCATTTTGAGCATACCTAGGAATTTTGTGCCTTCACCATCAACAATCCCCTTTGGCACAATTTCAAAATTGTAGTCAATAATTTGAGCCAAAGACATTCTATAGTTCTCTCTCTTTCTAACATATTCTTCTCCCTGAAATCCATCCAATAATATTTATATTTGTAGTGCCCACTTCCCTTTGACACTTTTAGATACTGATCTTGATATTGTTGATCATATTATGGACACTACTATGTTTTGTTTTAGTATGATGGTTAGATGTTAGATCATGGATTATTATTGATCTGGATTCAATTATTATGCATGATGGTTACTAGAGACATTTTTATATGTGGATGATGATATACTATTTGACATGGACATATTATAGATGTTGATTTGGACATGTGACATTGGATATGTTGAGTAGACCTAGTATGGTAGATTATTGATGATGATATAGTTGATTAATTAATTGAAAATGATAGTGTTGATTTCTTGATGTTGTTGTGATTCACATGTTTAGATGCTCTTGAAATGTTGTTTATATCATTTTGGATGTTCTGATATGGCCACAAGGCCGAAGGAGGTATTTTCATTTTGCAGGTTAAAATATCACAACAATGTTGGGGGACTGGAGACTAACCATATTGAAATTCTAGGTGAATTCAACAAGGTCACCATGGCAACTGTTGTGTGTGTGTGTGTGTGTGTGTGTGTGTGTTTTTTAGGAATTCCATGGGGGCTGATTTCCATTATATGTGACCATGGGTTGTGCATTTCTTAGTGTGGTTTCTTTATTAATTTTCATGTGTTTATTTTGTGAGGTGTTACCTTTTTCTTTAGTATTATATGTTGTGTTAATGTTGTGGATAATCATGTGTAAAAATAAATAAATTAATATGTCATAAGAATGTAATAAATGAAGTTGTTGATTTTAAATGTTAATGTTGTAAGAATGTGTAAGAAGGTGTAAGGGATATGTAAGAGTATGTAAGATAGATTTTGGAATGTTAAACACTTCATCCTCTTAGGAATTCAAATTTGTCCTGGAGGCTAAATTTGGAGGATTGAGGGACACGTTAAGCTTGTCCCACACCTCTTAAAATGATTCACCAACCATACCTATGGTTTGGAGGTTAAATTTAGGAATTTTATTGCATTTTGAAATGACTAATTGTAAGTTTTAATTACACTTCTCTTACATGTTTTTAATTTAGTCCTTTTGGAGTATGGGTTATTTTGGAGTGTGTAAGTGAATTTTTCATTTTTATTTATTATGTTTAGGTGCATGATGTTGACTTTCCTCTTGGGGTTGAGGAAGAATGATGTGGCATCCCACATGGATCCACATCATCCTCTTCTCTTCCCTCTCCTTTAAATTCAAAACTCCTTGCTTGTTTGTGGTTGTTGAAACTTTGTTTATTCCTCTTGGGGGCGCATTTTTGCTTGCTATTTTGGGAGCTTGTTGTGGAAGGAGTTGGAGCCTTTTTGCATGCTTGGACATTTCTGATTTTGGACTGTATTTGGCTTTTGGGAAGCTTGTGAGCTTGGAACAAACTCCAGTATGGAGAGGTAGGAACTTGAGCCTTTTTAGAATGTTTTCTTTCTCTTGCATGCATGTATGAAATGGTGAATGTGTTATGTGTTCTTGGCTGGTTGGGTAGACTACTTAGGACATGGTGTAGGAGAAGGCTATGGGGATTTCAAATGGGGCATAAGGGAATGCCAAGGGCATCAATTTTATTGTGGAGGGAGTTTGGATTGGGATCCACCTTGGAAAAGAAATAGCTTGCATTTCTTACTCTTGGGGGAATAAGGGATAAAATTTTGGGGGCATAAGGAGGGGTTGGGAGACATAAGGTTTATGGGATTTGATATGTTATATTGGTGGTATGATTTTAGGTGGATGCCCAATTCCAAATAGGGAGGTATAAGTAGTTTCCCCATAGTTCCTTGCTCTTGTTGGCTTGCTTGATCAAGCCTAAGTTTTGTGTGAATGTTATCAAATGCAGTTGTGAACTACTATTTTTGCTTGAACTATGTTTCTTATTGAATTATGCATGTGAAGAATGTTGCTTGTTTGTTGTGGAAGCCATTGTTTCCATGTGTTGATTATCATCTCCTATTTCAATATGGTTGGGGCTCGAGGGCCAATGAGGAAGGATGGCTTCTCCCTTCTCATTGGATGTCTTGGTTGGGTGGAGAGTGTTTCCTTTCCCCTTCCTTGTTGTGATCAAATGAAAAGATGAAGAAACTAGCATGCTGTTGTTTTGGAGCAAGAAGAATATACAGTTTGACAGTCCCTCCTTTGAGCAAGTTCTTTTGTAATCCTTCCCAATTGAAGTGGATGAGTTGTATAATATTTGTAATGTGAAACCATTTGTATTGATAATGGAAGATTGAAATTGGACTATGAAATGTAAAGGAGATTTATTTTACTCTGTTTTGGAAAAGAAATGTAAAAGATGTTACATGCATTGTATTTTGTATTTTAGAAATCAAAAAGGAAAAGAGAAGATTATAAAATCATATTGGAAATGAATAAAGGATTTCATTAGTTTCAAAATTGTATTGTGTATTTGAATGTGATTTATTATTATTGAAGATTGAAACTACTGTTTGAAAAAGAAGAATGCGTATGAAGTAAAAGACAATGTTTTTCTCTCTTGAAATGAGATGAATTTAGAAATAAGGCTTTGTATAATTAACTTATTGAATGTTTGATTAAATTCAATTAAATGTATGAGAATAGCTTATAAACTATATACACCGTAAATGACAAAATTGATATACAAATTTAGAAGAAAAAGATCACTGTTATAAACTTCATTCTGGCAATTCATTTTTAATAAAATGTATAGTTCAGACCTACACTCAATAATCAACTTAAAAAGTTATGGAATAACATGCTAAGACACTAAGGAATTCAAATTGACCCTAACATTTAAGAAAGAACCTTCAAAACTTTCTAAAATCCAATTTGAAACTTGCACAGTCATTTTTCTGTCTATTGTTGGAAAAATACAACCTTGAATAAATTGAACAAATTTACTCTCTGAAAACACTCTAAAACCCTCCCTAGACCAATCCTCCATGTCTTTTTGACATGTTGAGTGAAGGAGGAGATCTAATTTAACCAAATTGAGAAGTTGAAAATTGCCAGTTCACTAATTAAAACCCTGCAGATTTGTTTCTCAAAATTGACCACTTAAACTTCATCAAATTTCAAAATTGATACTACTTTTGTAAAGAGGGCATCGAGAGATTTCTGAAAAGTCCTCGTTTTCCCAAAACCAAGCTTTCTAGCTCAAGTTATGGCCATTTGAAGTTTTACTTCAATTTGGCATTCAAAAGGTAATAAAATTTAATCTAACTATTAAAAATTTAAATTTTAAACTTTGGAAAATTTTCCCTAAAAATTCCATGGCCCCCACCATCCCACAACCAATCGGGATCTACCACGTGGCACCTCGAAGGGGTGGACCGAATTTAAACTTATTCGTTTTTTAAAAAATTTCCTTGGGAAAATTTTCCTTTTTTTCCTCCGCCGCCACCTAGCCAATTAGAGGGCACCATGTGTCCTCTAGGGGCTATGGCGTGGGCGCGGTTCCTTTTGAACTTAACCTTTTTGAAAATTTTTGGGGAAAAATTTCCATTTTGGCCCCACGTGGCCCAGCCAATGAGGAGGTGCCACGTGGCACCTTGGGGGGTGGCGGTGGGGAGGGCGAAACCCCTTGTTTTTTGGGTTTTGGCCTTTGGGAAAATTTTTCTAAAATTTCCCCCCCTCTCTCCTCGTGTCTTACTCCCTTATGATTCTCCTCTTCCATGGGTTCATAGACCCATGCATCCTTTCTTTCCTTTTCTCCCCCTCGGGTGTAAGGCACTAATTTCTTCCTCCGCTGAAATCCCTTCCCCTCAACCCTCCTCCGGCTGGCTCCATGGGTCACATGTGTCCCCTAGAGGACCCATGGAGGCATGGGATGTTTTGAGACTTTGAGCCCACATAATGGGAAAATTTTCCTAAGCCACCCTGTGACCCGCCAACCATTCAAGGCACTTTTCCTCCTCCTCTTGACACGTGTCCCCCAAGGGAAAATTTGCCCTAGAACTCCGCCCACTCATATCTTGAGTTCCACAAGGAGTTAGGAGGACTTCTTTATATCACCAGAAAGGTGAGAAAATTTCCTATCCATTGGGAATGGTTTAGGGAAATTTTAGAAGTGTTAAGTAGGAGAAAAATCTAGTTGAATCTCTGGTCTATTAGAGAGTAGGCATGGGGTAAATTACTCCCTGAACCTAACTAAAACATATAACCCTAAAATTTGAACCTTGTGAACTTGAAATTGTTAATGAAGGAAAACATAGGTTGTAGTAGTTTGGTCTTTTCTATGGAACCTATTAGTGAAAATGATGTCTTGCAACCTGTTGTAGACACTTCAAAGAAAAAAAAAAAATTATCCCCTAATTTTTCTAGCTAACCCTAGGTTGTTTCTTGGGTCTCAAGTGGTTATTTAAATGGGCATTACAATTTGGTATCAGAGTAGTGGTTCAAAGGCTTGGACCATTGGGCACACTAGAAAACTTGAGACATGAAAACTTAAACCTAGTACACTTGTAAATCTAGAAAACAACTTAGCAAGAATTTGTATACATTTTAGTAAACATGGAAGTTGTGTAAAACTTAGAAAAATGAACTAACTCTCACTTTGGTCTATGCAGGAGGCTCAGATGGAGTGAGAGGAACTTTCACAGGGACTCAGACTCACCACCACCACCACCACCACTAGATCAGGGTGTAGCAGCCATTCTACCTTAGATTCTATGACCCTTTAGGATGTTAATGCCACTCTACATGGAGGATTAGGTGGAGGACATGTAACTAGTCATGATAGAGCTCCTTCTATCGAGGGTCAGGTATCTCCTCAACTCAATGAGGAGCATAGAGGAGAGAACTCCCATAGAGTTAGTAGAGAAGATTCACCACCTAGGAGATAGGGTGATAGAGTTCTAGAGCATAGAGAGAGGTCTCAGAGCCCTAGGCTTAGGGATGAGTGTGTAGAGAGACCTAGAGGCCGACAGACCACAACAACGGATCACATCAGGGAGATCCTGAAGCTTTGGCCCTCACATTACTCAGGTGACATGGGTGGATTTTAGGTAGAGGCTGGCTAGTGAGCTTGAGTGGTTGCTTCAAGATTTGTCCTTTTTCTAGCAACACGAAATCTCGTGTTGTGATCCATCTACTGAGGGATGGAGCAGAGTATGGTGGAGGACAGAGGAGTAGAAGCTCCATGTAGATTCAGAGATAGTGACCTAGGAGCTATTTGAGGAGAGATTCAGAGTAGGTATCTATCACGGAGGTTCATCCAAAGTAGAGGATCGATGAGTTCCATGACCTCCGATAGGCTTCTCTTTTAGTAGCAGAGTATGAGAGTAGATTTTTGGATCTACTCTAGTATGTAGAGTATATGCAAGATGAGCAGGTGTGGATTCACAGGTTCATCCGGGGCCTGAATTTAGATATTAGAGGTGCAGTGTGGATTCACTATCCATAGACTTTAGCAGAGGCCATCGAGAAGGCCTATATTATAGAGGAGACTCAGGGTAAAACCCAAGCAGGCTAGAGACCGAGTCAGAGCCACATTTAGTAGATGCAGGATAGTAGATCGAGGGGTCAGCTCCTCCTCCTCGTGGTGGTCAACATTCCTCATAGTCATCCTTTAGGCCCAACAGAACAAAGAGATTCCCACCCACCTTATAGACCTCCACAAAGAGCTGATGCACAGAGAGGTCGGAGTATGGGGCCTCCTCCTAGGGTCCCATCAGGACACAGGGTGGACCTAGAGCTCAGTCAGTGGGAGATCACTAGCAGAGGCCACAACAGACCACAACTAGATCATCAGGATCCATGCCACAGACTTCTAGGGCACCTAGAGGTGCTACTCCTTGGAGAGGATTAGGTGGTTGCTTTGGATGTGGAGCTGGACATTTTTGGAGAGATTTCCCTCATAACCCTAACAAGGGTAAGGCATAGATTTCAGAGATGATAGTTGGTGACATGGGACACAGTCACAGGATTTATGCAGTGGTTGAGAACCACCAGGAAGAGCACAAAGCACAGTCATTGAGACCACAGTGTAGCATTGGTGGTATTCCTACCTCTGTATTGTTTGATTCTAGTTCATTTGATTCTTTCATTGCACCATCTTTAGTAGAGCGATGCAGGATGGTGGCAGTTAGGTAGGGTCTTAGTTGGGATGTTGAGATGGCTTCTGGAGCTAAGATCTTTGTGGACTCCTTAGTTAAGGAGTGTGTAGTGGATTTGGGACCTTTCACCACTACCTCAGATCTCCGTATTCTTCCTTTGGGCTCATATGGAGTCATCTTAGGTATGGATTGGTTATCTACACACAAGGCCAAGATGGATTGTTATCACAAGACTATAGCTTGTGTAAATGATTTAGGAGTTGATTCGGTGATCTCGGGGGTCAGGAGACCCATTTCTATTCGCACCATCTCCGCTATGCAGCTTAAGTGGTGTGTGATGGGTCAGGTTGCAAATGTATGTGTATTCTGTTATCGGTGATGACAGATTAGAGGATGGATCTAGTGGACCATCGCTAGATGATCATCCCATTTGAGAGAGATTTTTCTGATGTTTTCCAGGAGCTACCGGGATGCCACCCCCACGTGAGATTGATTTTCATATAGATCTAGTTCTAGGAGTAGAGCCTATCTCATGAGCACCTTATCGGATGACCACCCTAGAGCTCTGTGAGCTCAAGTTACAACTTGAGGGCCTTTTGGAGAAGGGCCTTATCCATCCTAGTGTATCCCCTTGGGGTGCACTAGTGATCTTTGTGAAGAAGAAGGATGGATCCTTGTGGTTGTGTATTGATTACCACCAGTTGAACAAGGTAATGATCAAGAATCATTATCCTCTTCCTCGTATTGATGACTTGTTTGATCAGATGAAGGGAACCATAATGGTTTCTCTAAGATTGATCTCAAGTCAAGGTACCATCAGTTGAGGATTTCGGAGGTGGACATTCATAAGACCACCTTCCACATGAGATATGGGCACTATGAGTTCACAAAGTGGTGCCTTTTGGTTTGATGAATGCCCTGCAGTGTTTATGAGTTTGATGAATGGGGTATTTAGGACCTTTTAGATCACTTCATGCTCATCTTCCTAGATGAAATTTTGATATACTCATGTACATGTGAGGAGCACGAGGGGCACCTTCGACAGGTTCTTCAGTGTCTTCATGAGCAGCAACTTTACGGGAACTTGGAGAAGTGTGCTTTCTTTTGATAGAGGTGCAATATTTGGGTCATATCATTTCTGGGGAAGGTATCATAGTCGATCCTTCCAAGATTAGAGCCATTATGGATTGTCCAACACCCACTATAGTGACTAAGGTGCATAGCTTCATGGGATTAGCAGGTTACTATAGGAGATTTTTTCAGACTTCTCTCAGATTACGCACCCCATCACTTCCCTTTAGAGGAAAGGGAAGAAGTTTTTGATCGTGATAAGTGTGAGCAGGCCTTTAGACATCAAGGAGTGCCTCACTACAACACCCATTCTTGCAGTTGGATCCACATGGTGAGTTCTTTTTCGCACATATGCTTCTTTAGTAGGGCTTGGAGGTGTGTGATGTAGGATGGATGGCAGAGTAGTGGCTTTCGAGTCTTGCAAACTCAAGGATCATGAGCTTAATTATCCACCCATGATCTTGAGCTTGTGGTAGTTGTGCATGATTTAGTTAGATGGAGACATTTTCTTCTTGGATGGAGATTCACACTTAGGACTGATCATTTGAGTCTTCGCCACCTCTTTCACAACCCAATATAAATTCTCATCAATGATGCATTGGATGGAGTTTCTTTGTGAGTATGACATGGAGATCGAGCATGTGAAGGGGAAGGAGAATGTGGTAGCATACACTCTTAGTAGATGGAGACATGTGGCTATGGCCACCTCAGTGAGCACATATTTGTGGAGCAGATTCTTCAACAACTTCCTCTTGACAGCTTCTACATGGTAGTACAAGAAGAGATGAGTCATAGAGACCCCTTGAGGGAAGTTTGATGGTTTTTCCTTAGAGGCAGATGGTCTTCTTAGGCACAGAGGTAGGATATATGTTCCCAGAGATGGAGGCTTGAGGCAGGACATCTTGGTAGAGGCACATCATGCACCCTATTCAACCCATCCTGGGTGAAGAAGATGCATGCTACCTTGAGACAATTGTACCACTGGAGAGGAATTTGTTGAGACATGTGGCTCAGTTTGTGTCATGGTGTTTAGAGTGCCAGAGGGTTAAGTCTAGCATCAAGCATCCAGCAGGTCTTCTTTATCCTCATGCCATACCGGAATGGAAGTGGGACACCATTTCCATGGATTTCATTATTGGGCTACCAATGTCAAGATATCACCACAACATGCCATTATGGTCACGATTGATAAATGACAAAAGTGGATCTTTTTTCCAAAGTGAAGACCACTTATATAGCTAGAGTAGTGGACATAAGTATATTTGGATGAGATTGTTAGGTTGTATGGGATTCTGTGGAAGATCATTTGTGATCATGATCCTTTATACACTTCTCATTTCTAGACTACCATGCAGTATGTCCTCGAGATGAGGATCAACTTCAGCACAACATATCACCCTAAGAAAGATGGATAGATTGAGTGAGTGAATCAGATTTTAGAGGATATGCTCAGGATGTATGTGATGGATCAGTATTCTAAGTGGGAGGAGTACATGTACTTAGTGGATTTTTCCTACACTAATAGTTTTCAGAGTTTTATAAGCATGGCTCCTTTTCAGGATTTGTATGGTAGAGAGTGCAGGACACCTCTTAGTTGGGACAGGTTAGAGGACATGGTATCTCTTGGACCAGCTCTTTTGCAGGACATGGAGCAGCAGGTAGTGTTGATTGGATCGTAGAGGTTGTAGGAGGCACATGATAGGTAGAAGAAGTATGCTGGATCAGCATAGGATTGACCATAGCTTTGATGTGGGCATGAAGGTGTTCCTTCGTGTCAGACCACACAAGATCCCTATCCATTATGGAAAAGGTTCTAAGTTAGCTCCTATATTCATTGGTCCTTTTGAGATCTTGGAGCGTATAGGCCCTTTGGCCTACCATCTAGCATTGCCACCCAGCTTGTCTCGCGTACATGATGTGTTTCATGTTTCTGTTCTTAGGAGATATATTGCAGATCCATCTCATGTACTAGATTGGACATCATTACAGGTGCAAGATCAAGGGTAGGTGATGGTGGAGCCCATCCATATCATAGATCACAGGACCCTAGGCCTTCGAGGTAGAGAGATTGATCAGGTATGGGTGTAGTGGGATAGATATGACGAGACTGTAGCCACTTGGGAGGATGCCACAATATTACGAGTGTAGTTTCCACATTTTTTCCAGTGACTTCAGGAGGAATTTGAGTCTAAGGGGAGGGGGATGTAGTGCCCACTTCCCTTTGACACTTTTAGATACTGATCTTGATACTGTTGATCATATTATGGACACTATTATGTTTTTTTTTAGTATGATGGTTAGATGTTAGATCATGGATTATTATTGATTTGGATTCAGTTATTATGCATGATGGTTACTAGAGACATTTTTATATGTGGATGATGATATATTGTTTGACATGGACATATTATAGATGTTGATTTGGACATGTGACATTGGATATGTTGAGTAGACCTAGTATGGTAGATTATTGATGATGATATAGTTGATTAATTAATTGAAAATGATAGTGTTGATTTCTTGATGTTGTTGTGATTCACATGTTTAGATGATCTTGAAATGTTGTTTATATCATTTTGGATGTTCTGATATGGCCACGAGGCCGAAGGAGGTATTTACATTTTTTGCAGGTTAAAATATCACAACAATGTCGGGGGACTAGAGACTAACCATATTGAAATTCTAGGTGAATTCAACAAGGTCACCATGGCAACTGTTGTGTGTGTGTGTGTGTGTGTGTGTGTTGTGTTTTGCTAGGAATTTCCATGGGGGATTTCCATTATATGTGACCATGGGTTGTGTATTTATTAATGTGGTTTCTTTATTAATGTTGCATGTGTTTATTTTGTGAGGTGTTACCTTTTTCTTTAGTATTATATGTTGTGTTAATGTTGTGGATAATCATGTGTAAAATAAATAAATCAATATGTCATAAGAATGTAATAAATGAAGTTGTTGATTTTAAATGTTAATGTTGTAAGAAATGTGTAAGAAGGTGTAAGGGATATGTAAGAGTATGTAAGATAGATTTTGGAATGTTAAACACTTCATCCTCTTAGGAATTCGAATTTGTCCTTGGAGGCTAAATTTGGAGGCTTGTGGGACAAGTTAAGCTTGTCCCACACCTCTTAAAATGATTCACCAACCATACCTATGGTTTGGAGGTTAAATTTAGGCCTTTTTATTGCATTTTGAAATGACTAATTGTAAGTTTTAATTGCACTTCTCTTACATGTTTTTAATTCAGTCCTTTTGGAGTATGGGTTATTTTGGAGTGTGTAAGTGAATTTGTCATTTTTATTTATTGTGTTTAGGTGCATGATGTTGACTTTCCTCTTGGGGTTGAGGAAGAATGATGTGGCATCCCACATGGATCCACATCATCCTCTTCTCTTCCCTCTCCTTTAAATTCAAAACTCCTTTCTTATTTGTGGTTGTTGAAACTTTGTTTATTCCTCTTGGGGCACATTTTTTCTTGTTGTTTTGGGAGCTTGTTGTGGAAGGAGTTGGAGCCTTTTTTCATGCTTGGACATTGTTGATTTTGGATTGTATTTGGCTTTTGGGAAGCTTGTGAGCTTGGAACAAACTCAGTATGGAGAGGTAGGAACTTGAGCCTTTTAGAATGTTTTTTTCTTGCATGCATGTATGAAATGGTGAATGTGTTATGTGTTCTTGGCTGGTTGGGTAGATTGCTTAGGACATGGTGTAGGAGAAGGCTATGGGGATTTCAATGGGGGCATAAGGGAATGCCAAGGGCATCAGTTTTATTATGGAGGGAGTTTGGATTGGGATCCACCTTGGAAAATAAATAGCTTGCATTTCTTACTCTTGGGGGGCATAAGGGAGAAACTTTGGGGGCATAAGGAGGGGTTGGGAGACATAAGGTTTATGGGATTTGATATGTTATATTGGTGGTATGATTTTAGGTGGATGCCCAATTCCAAATAGGGAGGTATAAGTAGTTTCCCCATAGTTCCTTGCTCTTGTTGGCTTGCTTGATCAAGCCTAAGTTTTGTGTGAATGTTATCAAATGTAGTTGTGAACTGTTGTTTTTTCTTGAACTGTGTTTCTTATTGAATTATGCATGTGAAGAATGCTTCTTGTTTTTTTGAAAGCCATTTTTCTATATGTTTTTTTAATATTGGTAAATAGTTTTTGAAAGGGACTATACCATGTACAAAAGCCATTTTCTCTATATGTTGATTATCATCTCCTATTTCAATATGGTTGGGGCTCAGGGGACAATGAGGAAGGATGGCTTCTCCCTTCTCATTGGATGTCTTGGTTGGGTGGAGAGCATTGCCTTTCCCCTTCCTGTTGTGATCAAATGAAAAGATGAAGAAACTAACATGTTGTTGTTTTGGAGCAAGAAGAATATACAATTTGATAGTCCCATCCTTTGAGCAAGTTCTTTTGTAATCCTTCCCACTTGAAGTGGATGAGTTGTATAATATTTGTAATGTGAAACCATTTGTATTGATAATGGAAGATTGAAATTGGACTGTGAAATGTAAAGGAGATTTATTTACTCTCTGTTTTGGAAAAGAAATGTAAAAGATGTTACATGCATTGTATTTTGTATTTTAGAAATCAAAAAGGAAAAGAGAAGATTGTAAAATCGTATTGGAAATGAATAAAGGATTGCATTAGTTTCAAAATTGCACTGTGCTTTGAATGTGATTTATTATTATTGAAGATTGAAACTACTGTTTGAAAAAGAAGAATGTGTATGAAGTAAAAGACAATGTTTTTCTCTCTTGAAATGAGTTGAATTTAGAAATAAGGCTTTGCATAATTACTATTGAATGGTTGATTGAATTCAATTAAATGTATGAGAATAGCTTAGAAACTATATACACCCGTAAATGATAAAATTGATATACAAATTTAGAAGAAAAAGATCACTGTTATAAACTTCATTCTAGCAATACTTTTTAATAAAAATGTACAGTTCAGACCTGCACTCAATAATCAACTTTAAAAAAATATGGAATAGCATGCTAAGACACTAAGGAAGTCAAATTGACTCTAACATTTAAGAGACAACCTTCAAAAATTTCTAAAATCCAATTTGAACTTGCACATACTGCATTTTTTCTGTCTATTGTTGGAAAAATACAACCTTGATTAAATTGAACAAATTTACTCTCTGAAAACATTCTAAAACCTCCCTAGATCAATCCTCCATGTCTGTTTGACATTTTGAGTGAAGGAGGAGATCTAATTTAACCAAATTGAGAAGTTGAAAATTGCTAGTTCACTAATTAAAACCCTGCAGATTGGTTTCTCAAAATTTACCACTTAAAATTCATCAAATTTCAAAATTTATGACTCTTGTGTAAAGAGGGCATTGATATATTTTTGAAAATTCCTCGTTTTCCCAAAACCAAGCTTTCTAGCTCAAGTTATGGCCATTTGAAGTTTTACTTCAATTTGGCATTCAAAAGGTAATAAAATTTAATCTAATTGTTAAAAATTTAAATTTTAAACTTTGGAAAAATTTCCCTAAAAATTCTGTGGCCCCACCATCCCACAACCAATTGGGATCTTCCATGTGGCACCTCGGAGGGTGGACCAAATTTAAACTTATCCATTTTAAAAATTTTACCTTGGGAAAAATTCCTTTTTCCTCCTGCCACCGGCATGACCAATCGAGGGTGCCACGTGTCCTCTAGGATCTGTGCGTTGGTGCGGTTCCTTTTTTGAACTTAACCCTTTTGAAAATTTTGGGGTAAATTTCCATTTTGGTCCACGTGTCCTCTGAGGGTGGGCAGCCAATAATGAGGAGGTGCCATGTGGCACCTTGGGGGTGGCAGCGGGGAGGGTGGAACCCTTTGTTATTTTGGTTTTCGGCCTTTGGAAAAATTTCTAAAATCTTCCCCACGGTCTGCAACTCCACCTTCTCCCTCGAATTCTCCTCTTCCATGGGTGCACGGACCCATGCATCCTTTCTTTCCTTTTTCTCCCCCCTGAGCGCAAGGTGCTAATTTCTTCCACCACCCCGTCCCTTCCCTGTCTTCTCCGGCGTCGACTCCGCGGTCGCCATGTGTCCCTAGAGGACCCGTGGAGGCACGGGATGTTTTGAGACTTTGAGCCCACACAATGGGAAAATTCCCTAAGCCACCCCGCGACCCGCCAACCCATTCAAGGCGCTTTCTCCTCCTCTTGACACGTGTCCCCCTAAGGGAAAATTTTCCCTAGGAACTCGCCCACTCATATCTTGAGTTCCACAAGGAGTTAGGAGGACTTATTTACATCAACAAACTCCCTTGACTATAACACCCATTTGCATCATTTGGTTATGGATAGAATCATCGATTAAATTACCCAAATGGATAGGAGATTGTGGTGCCAATATGAGCAGGGATAAACATACACATCCATTCTTGAAAAAAAAGAGTAGGTGTATTTTTAACCAAGTGGCTCAAAAATGTTATACAATCCCGAATTCCTCCTTGAATTTTTCTCAATCCAACTTCTTTGGGAATCGGGTGAGTGACGCCTTAGGTTTTAGTAACCATTTTTTATTTATAAATATTCAATAATTCACGCAATTGTTTACCCAATATTATTTTCCTTCTTTTAAATTCATGTTATCCACATGAGTTAAATATGGAGGCCCAACATTTTATCAAGTGATGCAGCTACCAGAGATAAAACCAAGGCACTACTTCCATCCCTAACTTCTTGGGTTACACAATTGTAGTTTCAAGTGCAGATGTCTAAACTAGTTTTGGGTATAATATTAAAGGGAAAACAAAGTGGCTAATTCTAGTCTAATTTCATCATATAACCTCATTATTTTTCTTCTTCCCGGGATTTCACTCTTAAATTGAATTATTCTAAATATCCCCACCTAAATTTGTGTCCATTATTTAATCAAAACAGGATGTCACACAATAATTCATTGGTGTAGGATTTAGGATAGTATTAATCTTGATTTTGTAGAGGATTAAATTTCTAGAGGGAAAAACAAAGACTACAAATTATTTCCCAAGGAATTTTGCATCGATCAATTACGAGTCATGAAAACATACACACAATTCAAAGAACTAACGAAACCTGTACTTGTTCTAAATGCTAAAATCCTTGACCTAGGGATGAAGGAATGTCCAAAAACTCACTTAAGTTCCTCACACTATAATTATGATTTTGAAAATCATCTATGTCTTGTTTATAGAACTCAATCAGTTTATCATTCGAATTTCAAAGTGACACTTCCATCTCCCCTTTCAAATTATATATGCCTTATGGTTGTATTAATGGTGAAAAATCCACTTGGCATGTTATCACTCTTTCTTTATTTATATTTCAAGTTGTCAGTGATTTTGTTTATTTACATATTAAGTACCTTTATCCCGTATGATTTGGGAAAATTGTGCCTAAATGCAACAAAACTAATATTAATAACTTACAACCTTTTCCCGAACACCCGTCACTTGCCATGTGTTATATTTGTCATACATTAGAAAGAGGGGATGCTACAACATCATAAAATTTTGTATGATGGATTTCTATATAATAAAAATTCCTAATTTCCGATATTCCCTTGAATAGTCCTTCTATCAGTATGTGGTGCCTTATTTGTAACTTGCAAGTGTTGGTCTGTTGCATACTTTCTAACCAATCCTATTTACACTTTAAAAACATGAGAAACTCATATCTTTTGGGAATGGGGAATATATTAACATTGTGTAACGTTATGCATGAGTTACACATTTGCATGAGAGACACAGTAAGAGTGATTATTCCTTAGAAATTCCCCCTCACGGGAAGCGGGGTTAGACCAAACCTTGTCAATATTTGTGTAAAGAATGAATCCATCTTAAAAACCCATAAGACACACTTTTAACTTAACAATAAATTAAATGAGCCAGGATGTGGGGATACACTTGCATTCCTTATACCTCGCTAGTATAGGAGAACCCGCCACTTAGGTAATCAATTTGATTCAACTTCTATAATCACGGAGATTATTAGGAAAAGTGTCTTTCTTTACCTCGAATTTTAATTGTTTTGTGAAAGCACAAAAAATCACATGGAGCCATAGGACATAAGAATCGTTAAGATGTTAGCTTGAAATAATGAAAAATTCTTACATGGTCATAGTAATTTTGACACATATGAAACTCAATGTTATAGGTATTGTGGGGAAAACAAAAATTTCAATAATTAGAGGGTATCGAGACACAGAATAAACAAGGTTAGACTAAAAAAATGAATTTTGTATGAATAGTTCACATTGAAAAGTCATTAAACATAGTTACAGAGACTAACTTGTTGTCCATGCTCATCAATATCAAGATCATGTAGCTGATCCTTATTATAAGTATGATGTTGAAGTACGAGTGAGACCTTACATTCTAGATAATGTGAATAATTGGAAAGTGTTTGAGGATGATAACAATATCATGAGATTTATGAAAAACATAGATGGGTTTGAATATTAAATTATAAATTTGGAGAATTTTATTGAAATTCGGGAGGGGAAGGAAATTATTTTAGGACACGAGGTCATTCGGCTAAAAATAATAACATACCAAGAGAACTAGTAACACTTGATAGATAATTTTATGTTGCGAGACCAAATAAGATAATGAGATATACAAACAATGCCCAGATAATGAATAATTTAATTTTGGAACTACTTATCTCCTAAACCTATTTTTATTGGAAATCATATTAAGGATGTTAAAAGGAAGGATCTCAAGTTACAATTTTAATAGAATATAGAGATTATATGGTCTTATGATGAACCAAAGTCTTATATAGAGAGGATGTTTTATAGCATGCAATCCCCTTACATATTGATGTAAAGCCATGTAGACAAAAGTGGAGGCCTATCAAACTAACATCGGAAACTAAGATGGAGGCAGAAATCAAAAACTTAAAAGAAGGGGAATCATATAGCAAATAAGATTCTCCTCATGGGTTTATAATATTTTTCTAATGAGAAAGAAAAATGGGGATATCAAATTATGTTTTGATTTTACAAAATTGAACAAGACATCTTTAAAATATAATAATCCCCCACAAAATGTGGATAACGTTTTACAAAATGTCACTAGATTATAACTTATGTCTATGTTGGATGGATTCTTAGGATATAACTAGGTTGTAGTCAAATAATTAGAGAGGTTTAAATCTAATTTCACAATTCCTTGGGAACTTATGTTTATGTGCATATGCCTTTTAGAAAATTAAATGCTAGAGCAACATTTCAAATGGAAATGGACTATGCATTTTCCATCCTAATTAATCATATCATTTTGGTCTATCAATATGACATTATGGTCTATTATAAGAAAAGAGTAGATCATGTTAGGCATCTAGAAATGGTGTTTCAAAAATGTAAATATTTTGGAATTTATCAAACCCCAAAAATGTATATTTGACATAGAAAATGGTAAACAACTTGGGCACATTGTATCTAAAGATGGAGTGATGATTGACCCCGGAAGAGTGAAAAATATTGATAGCATTCCCATCCCAAACTCGACAAAGTACTTCAATAATATTTTGGCCAAATAAAATTTTTAGGAATTTCATATCAAATTACCATTCCAATTACCAATATTCTCAAGAAAAATCAAGTCATTCAATGGACCACTAAGGTAAAGGTTCATTTTTGATATAAAAGAAACTCTCAACCAAGCGCTAGTGTTGTTTATGCCTAATTATGGTAAGGAATTTCATATATTCTCTTCTTCATCTCCATACTTCATCTTATTGGTCTCTAAGTAATAAGTGTTCATTCACTTCCCATATCATCAACACATGTATTGTCATGTGTGTAATTGTTAGTGTTACTAATAGTTACACTTATTGTTACAAAAAAATCTTATATAGAGTAAACATATACCAAAAGTGATGAAGAATAAATTACTAACTTTTAGATTATAGTATCATATTTACAATAACTTGTTGAGACATTACAAAAGTATTTGAAAACATTTTTCACCCTTTTTAGTTATTTTTGTGAATTTTCCTCTAACAATAACTTTAAATAAATGAGGAAAAATAGTATAGATAAACTATGATACCTATAATAATTAATAAAATAAAATAAATAAATACAAACTCAGTATACATAATACAACATTAATAAAATAGATAAAGAAAAATATTAAAATTATTTATGATAGATTGAAGAAACATTGTTGTACAAAAATTATCTTCAACTTCTTTTTAAATTTCTTCCCTAAAGTATTAATTAAAAAGTATGATCACACCACTTCAAATGAAAATTTTGTGGGTGATGTAGTCACAATTAAGTGTCCTAATGAAGGAATTCCTTACACCACATCCTATATTATATTTATATCTCATCATTTAAATAGCTTAGGCATAACATAACAAGAAACTTATAAATATTTTTATATTAAATGAGGAAAATTATTACAAATTTAATGGCATAATGGAATAACACTTGGTGCACAAATGAGAGCCTTGTTTTCATTTTCAAAAACTTGTTTTAATTTCCAAATTTGAACAATTTTGAGCATGAAAACCACACATTTTTAAGTACCTTTGCGTCTTCAAACTTATCAAATTAATTTGCACATATTAGCTTTAGGATCATACAGTTGAATCAAAGGAAAAAATTGATCAAAATCACTTGTTTTGGGCTCAAAATGTGTTGGTGACGCTCGAATCCACCTCTCCCTTTGATCTCGGCCATCAAATTTAATCACACAAATCTCGGGCTGCCCATGCGATCTAAAAATAACAAATTATTTGTAGGTAAATGTCTTGACCTTGAGAATTAGAGAACACCATCATTGGTCCACATGGACCAATGATGGTAAGGATCAAAAGGCTCGAGTTTGGGTCATAAATTGTGGGTCACAAGCCATATTTGATAAGGATTGGAGACAATGCAAAGCCACTCGACATCCTGGGGATCAACATTTACACAAGTGAAAAAGATAGTAAGATGGGGTCTTAGGATTCTCGAGATCCCAGAGATCCTAATATACCTAGAAATATAAGGCATTTAAAAAAGAGTGGGACAAGACTCATTGAGGGACCATGATTGGTCCATGTGGACCAATCATGGGCCTCCTTAAGCCTAAGTGATCCCTATGAAATCCGAGATCCCAAAATCCTCGAGGACATTAAAGAGGAGAAAGAAATAATGGAAATAGGATATGTGACACAAGATATGAGTGGGAAGGTTGGATCAAAAGTGATAATGAGAAGTTAAAAAATATCAAAAAGTGATCAAGATGCTAATTTTTATAGTCTCGTGAGTGTCGTTTGTACCAAACAACATGGATATCTTTGAATGGTCATATCTTTTGATCGAGACCACAAATCAAGAAAAATAGTATTTTTGAAATATATTAAAGAGAATATCATGATTAGAGTGGTTATGTGTCCCTTTAGGTACATTTTATGATCAAAAAATTAATCTAAAAGGACCAAAACCATTTTAAACCCAAGCTCATGGACCACATTTTGAACCAGTTTTAAATGCTCATATATTTTGATCCTTAGAAGACTGCTTTCAATTACACATTATATCATTATAAAGGTCTTAATAAAATATTCAATCTAGGATCTGTTTCAAAGAGAATAATTAATAGATCAAAGATATTTTAGTGATAAATTTTAGAGGTATTTTTAGTTGTTTTCTCAATCAAATAGTGCCAAAATCAGATTAAATCACCCCTAACAACTAGCATTAAATAATTTAGAAACCACAAAATGATCGATATATTTTTCATAATCCAAGATAACCCATGGTTCCCATTATAACACCCTTATTAGTATACTCCAAATTAAGGTATTTTAAAAAAACAAATCCCTTAACCATAATTAATGCGTTCAATTATTTTTACCTTGTATTAATTATAATATGGCATAATTAAAAGTTTATAATCCATATGATAATAAATGATAACCATGTGCAACTATAAAGGTCAATTAGATCTACCGGATCCCCCTTAACTTCACTCTAACCGAGTGAGTATAATTTGTATACTATTGGTTAAACCTTTTAAACAAGTTTTGAGAACTATGTGCATCTCCTAGGTGTCAACCTAGAAATCAGTCAAACTATATTCCATCTAGAATCTAACACAACAAAATAAGAAATTAGTGAGCAGAGATAATGTATCGACTAGTTACACTACTTTGGCTAAAGGTTCAAGCATTTCTTTACAATATTAGTTTTGTGTTTTCACACTAAATAATGAAACTTATCTTTTCCATAGCACAACCATCTCATCACAATTATCTAGATTTCTTTTCAATATTTAGAAATTCAAGTTTTAGTTCGAAGTCAGTAGGGATCATGACTCGATATTCCAATTAAGAGGATCCTATAGGTCCCATATTAGGATACATATAGGAAAGGTAACGATTACATAATTGATTTCATCATTATGTATTCATTATAATTATCATAGCCATCCTAAGCTAGCATAGATAAGAATCTATCAACATTAACATCGATTGTGATATCTACACTTCCATAACCATTTATTTATTCTTTCAAGGTAAATAACCTGAAATTATCTTAAAGATAAGTTATTCTATATCGTAATTCATTATCCATTTCTTGATAGAGGAATATAGTAACTCATCAGTTATCATGTTAAAAAAGTACCTCGTATCATACTATCGTAATGTAAATATGTTAATCTAAGAAGGTTTATTTAACCTCATCACGCATAGAGTTAATTCATTCATTAATTTTTGAAAGCGATTAGTATGCACTCATGTGTCATCATTAATCATAATAGGGTAATTAATTCCATAAGTATAATAGTATATTTCATTATTTCATCGTATTATTTTCTGCATTGTACTATATTTGTTATAAAACACATTCGTTCATTCAAGATGAAATAATGAAAATATGTATATCATCATAACATAATTTAATTCATTTTTATTCATACTCTGCTATAAAACAACTTTATAACACTTCCATATTTCTCAAACATGATACTCAAACAACAAGTATTTAATTAATATTTAATAAAGATAATCCATGTTTTTGAAATAATATCAACAAATATTCATAATAGTACAATAGGCCAAATTTCCTTCATTCATCTTGCGAAATAGTACTTTTGCATTACAATTAAATATAATTACAAACAATAAAACAATCTAAAACAGATTATAATCAATCATCACATGATGAATCATGCATATCAATCCAATAAATCACTTCATAATTATTATTTTGTCCTTTACACGATATAAGATAGAAAATTCTATGAACTTGATATAAGATACATGGTCAGTTCTATGAACTGGCATGAATTATCCACTCATATTCATGTTGCTTTAATTTGAAATAAAATAATATGATAAGGTTATCTTAAGTGACAACTCACAAACTTCATAATACAATTATTAAGTATGCATATCAATAATCAAATGAAGTGATACCTCATAGTGTAACTATGTTTCCAACAACCAAGAATCCAACTAAAAATATTGTCATAAAAAACCATTAAATTAAATAACTGATAAGGCAATTTATTTTATCAATATACAAGATCAAAACCTTATCTCAACAATAGTCAATCCATATACTATGAAACATAAATAATATCAATTGTTGAGTTTCATCTGAGTACAACAAATGAAATTTAGTTAATGCACTTGTTTATTCCAAAGATTATTTTTGTCATAACTAATTAATTACATAGATTATCTAAAGAATCCTATTCAACCCAAAAGGAAAGCTTAAAAACTTCTTGAAAATTACAACAGAGATGGAACAACATCACCAAAACAAGGATTTATTCCCTTTTAAAACCAATTATCAATTTTAAATTACAGTCAACACAATGAAAAATAATCCATAAGATGCTTACCATTCACACTTATTATGCAAAGAGAGAGATCAATCATTCTCCAATAAACAATTAAGTCCATTATAAAGTATATAAATAGGAATTACACTTCTAAGAAAAGGACATCATTAGTCATAGAATAAACATTTCCACTTATAAAAACACATATATTGTCTCAAATAAACAACATTGAATCATCTCCTTGAGAGCTAAACATAAGTAAAATGATATTCCTATCAAAATAAGTGAGCTCGCAAGAGATAAAATCATTTTAATTACTATTCTCGTGAAGGGATTTTAACAACCAATTCATACTATATTACAAAAACCAACACAGATTTACCAATGAAAAAATAAAACCCATCCCTTATTGCATTAAGACTAATAATACAAAACCAAATCTTCTAATGACGATTCATAAAAGGAGTTCTCTATAAAATAAATTTTTAAATAAGAGAGAGAGAGAGTTCTTACAATCACCCAACATCTTAAAATGTTATCTCATATCTATACCGAATCGACTAAGCATCAAGCTAGAAACTCCAGGATAGATAAAACCCGTGATGTTTTAAGGTATCGAGCCGGATATTCAAGACAATAATTATTGTAAAATACATATTATAAATCTATATAGGAATATAATTATTTGCAAGACAACACATATAACAAAAAAATCAAATACCCATAAATTATCGGGTTGGTTACAATCACTTCCAAAACCAAAATTAGAATAAATCAACCCGGGCATACTACATTCAAAATGCAAAGCCCAGAAACACATCAACAAAGAAAACCGTATTTTCTAAACACCCATTTATTTATTTGATTTTATGCTACATTTTTCTACCAAGTATTTAGATATAACTTACAAATCTTTCTAGATTTAAAACCAGATAATAAAACCAAATAACATTCCTCCATTTCAAAGTAAAAAAATAATAAAAAGAGTTAGAAATTCATGCATAGTATTTCCAATGTCTGATTCTATATTCTTACAACTTTCCATGCTCAAATCTTCACAAAAATCACCCAACCAAACCTCCAAACACATCTCATTTATATATAGTGTAAACGTCATTGATCCCAGAATAATAAAACACTATTTTTATGGAAAAATCACATTAAAATCTAAAAAACGCGTTGCTTCATAAACTTCATGCACAATTTTGGAGAGACCACGAAAAATCAAACGAAAAGATAAAAATGAGCTAAAATTTTATGTAATGGATTCTCAATGAAGCTTCCACTTCCCAAAGAGCCCCAACCATCCACAAAAACCATGAAATATTAATTGAAATTAATGAAATTTAGTGCCACCAAGTGGATTTGATTAGCTCAAAGTTATTTTCCCACCAAAACAATTACATGGTGATTAACTAAAATGATAGAATTTAAACCTATATTTATAGTTAGTCTATGTAGGAAGATAAATAATATGGATAATATAAAATGAAATACTTGATGCTAAATATTTTATGAGATGAAATAATGGAAATAATAAGGATATGGTACTAACCTTAATTAAACCTACTTTATTGTGTGCTTGAGTGTAATAGGTGACGCCTAATCGGATTGGGTATGTTGATGCTACTCTGGGACTACGAAATTGAAAGTCTGGGTTGTATTGAGGTGCCTTGGGGTTCTTTGGTCCGTAGTTTGGGCACATTAGTCAAGATAAATGCTCATGATTTAATTCTGCAGTAGGTGTTATGGGGTCTTTGCAATTACTTCATCCTTGTTGCATAGGTTTGCAATGTCCTCACCTTTGTTGATTTGAATTTTGTCCTACAAAACCCTATTCAAAGCATCAAATTTAAAATTTAAAAATGCATATAAATAGGTTAGAATGACCTCATCCACCAAACTAATGGTCTTATAACTAAGTGTTGCACTACATTTTGGACCCAATGTAGTTCTATGTGCATGTGTGTGTAATTTTGTGCCTAGGGTTCCCTAGTGCTGTTGGTTTCTCAAACGTTCACCCACATCTTGGATCTCAAAATGTTTGAGGTGTTTGAGACCACAATGAAACCGCCCCTAAGTTGTGGGACCTTGCATGTTTGGGACGAATATTTGGAGAAGGACGGTTCCTCAAGCCTACCTCTAATGCTACCGCTAATCCTAATCTCGAAAGAAAATCCTAGACTAAACATTCCAAGGGACCAGGGATAGAAGGATGTACAGAAAGGGGAAATCCTAAGATAAGGAAGGTGATAGCACTATAAGGAAAGGGTCAATATCTCTCCACGAGTGGTGAAGGAAATAGAGAGGGTGTGGGAGAAGAGGGCAGACAATGTGCACCACATATCAACACATGAGATCGGTATTCCAGCACGTGCAACATATAAATGTGGGAATGCAAGCACACATGAGTACGCAAATCATGCCAAAAAATGCAAACAGAGAGGTGAGATGCAATGAAAACAAGAGAGGGAAGACAAGAGTTCCATAAAACATGATTTTATTGCTTAAGGGATGCAAAATCATTTACATTCACAACAGGAGGTGAGAATACATTGCAGAGACCATGCCAAGGTCTAAGACCCATGGGAATTCAGCCACCATTTTGGCATGGTGCCGTTACAACAAGGAGAGATATTTTTACAAAAAAGCGAACTCTTCTATTTATAGAAGAAGAAGGAAAGAAGAGAAGGAGAAAGGGGGAAACTCAGATTCAAATCTTCAACCACTAATAACTAGCAATAAATGCCTAAAAATCCACATGTAAGGCTGTCAGATGCACTTCCCCATGTTTGTTTGGCATGTGGAATAAGGAAGAAGGAAAGATCTAATGAAATCTAGTGGTTGAGGTTGATTGGATGTGTGCATTGATGAGATGAGAGATGTTTCCTATTTTTTTCCTAACAAATCCTACCTATATTTGAATTCAAAAAAATTCCAACGTGTAGCTTGTCGTCACAGGATTATCCGACAAGTCTAGGAACATGCCAATTTGAGATCTATAGAAAAATATACGATGTTGTGAGAAGATGTTAGAGCCGTCGGCTCATGTAAAACATGTGGCACGCGTAGATTGACTGAATAAATCAGTCAACTATTCATTTGTTTTATCTTTTCTACCACGTGTCATGTACACTAGTTGGTTGTCAGATTCGGTGACTGTTGGAATTATTTGATAGGTTGTGTGTAGCACACTCAAGTCTGACAGAAGATGATATGGCATAGTGACTGGTGTAGAAGAAGGCGCAAGGCGCGGGAGTGAGAAGCAAGTGTGCGAAAGGGAAATAGAGGGGAGGGCACACGTGGGAGGAAGGAATACTTGTAGAAGGAAATTATGGAAACAATATGTGAGCATTCAACTAAAGGAAGGTGTGTAGAGGAAGAAAGAAAAGAGGGCATGCAAAGGAACTAAGTCTATGTAAGCATGCAAGAGGAATGCCAGGGGACTTAGCTGATTGGAAGGTAAGTGTGTAGAGGTGCGCGTAAGGAGTGCACAATGGGATGAGGAGAGAAGAGGGTGCTCGAGGGAAAATGGAAGGAGATAGAATAATGTAAAATGGAGCAGGAATGTTCATATTGAAACTACAACTATGCCAAGGTGTTAAAAGAATAATCTTGAGTGTGTGCAACCTGAAATGTGAAACACCAAAGTCAGGATGAAAATATAAGTTATCCAGATAACTAGGAGAGTTATTTGGATAACAATTTTGGAAAATTTTGAGAGCCATCTTCCTACTAGATGAAGAGACTAGTAGCCTTAGAATTCCATTGGGCATGGAGTCCAGTGCTAATCCTCGAAGATCTGATCATCAGAATCGTGAAGAACATTCCTGAAGTCACTTGAAGCTCTGTCTCGAACTCGAAATGAAGCTGCTTATCATGTAGATATTCCGAATTGGATTTTTGCTACCCAAATTTTTTTCTCCTTTATAGTCGAGCAACATCACGAGATATGAAATGAATCTTGAAGACAAGTGGATCATGGTGTGTGTCATTTTGTATCCGTTGATATGATCTAATTGGCACTCAGATTTGTGGAGAGATGGATAGCACTCAAATAGGAATTTATTTTGTCTAACTGTTTTAGGTTGTGCCTTTCAACCAAGGTAAGAGGACCTATTTTGTAACCCTTAAATGGTGAACGAGATGAAGATATCCCTCAATTTTTGTAAATAATATGAAAAGGGCCTTGGGAAAATATGATCAACACTCCAAATATGACTTTCACAAGTTGTCACTTCCAGATTATGGAGATACTTTCAATGCTGAGGAAATGGTTCATGAAGACATTTTGAAATCTGATCTATTCAAAGCATACTTTAGTAAATGTATTTTGATCTTATGTGGGTATACATGTCAAAACATGGGTAAAAAAGGTAGGATTAGTTGTTTGAATGATTTTTGGGTGGGATTTTAGATAAGACAAACCAAGGTCCGCTAGACTCTGAGGATTTAAAAAAAATATGGAGAAACTTAAAGCAGAAAGTATCAAAATGGTTAATCATCCCTTCAACTAGGATATGTACATTAAATGGAGGCCCGAGATCTATACTTTTCCACACAATCTTTGATCATCTATCAAAAAATCTTGAGTTAGAATTAACCAATGAAGCATTTAGCAATCACTATTTAATCATGACCTAAGGTGCACCCAAAGGTTTACAAACAATCTCTCGAAATCAAGGAAAGTAAAGTGATTTTAAATTTATTTATCTCTTTATCGGATGAAAGCTCTTCCAATGTGAGATTACAAATTCCACTAAACTAATCATGAAAAATGAGACCATGTATGATCAAGAGATATTTTAAAACAAGCCTCGAAATAGAGCAAGAAACATAAATTGAAAACATTTTGAAACATAAGTGTATGCAAATTTTTCCAAGAGACAACACAAAATAATTTAGAAATGATCAAATTTATCAGCGGGAATGTTTTAAGAACAATCTCAGAGATTTTTGATGGATTTACAACTGAAACCAAATCAACATGACACAAATAGGATGTAAAAGGAATTAGAAATGGTTCTCGGGTGGTTTCTTAGAGAATGGGCTTCTTCAAGATTTTCCCATGAAATTTTTAGTTTTCTAGGGATTTTTAAACTCTTCTAACCCTTTGCATGAAAAATTCATGCAATATATAGCTTTCAATCTCCTTGAGGCTTCTTTCCCAAGAAAAGAATATGCCAAGGATCAAATTTGTTACAAAAAACTCCTCATGATTCGTAGACAGGACGTTTAACAAAACACGTCCAAAATTTTTCGATTGTCTCAAAAAGAGATGAATCATTGCAAAATTTGCATCATTATCCATTGTGGAGGCATGTTTTTCATCTTCAAAGCATGTAGACCCCCTTCCTTTCATTATTTCATCCTTATCCCTCCAAAATTTGACTCTTCAACTTCTAGATTTGATATTTCACATTTTTAGACGGGTTAGGGAAAAAATTCATTTCAAAATCATCTTTGATCTTCAAATTGATCCTCAAAACCAATTGCATTGGTCCTTGTAGGCACAAATGACATGAATTTGCCAAATTTTTGGTGAAAATTTATGTAAAAACCACATCTCCAAACTTCCTGCGAGATCAAATTGTGGCTAAATTGAAAAATGCACAGTTACCATTGATTTGCCTTTATCCTTCAATCAGGCCCTCCACGTGTCACAATGGTTGAAAATGGGCTTGGGATCACTTTTTGACATTTTAACACTTTTGGAAAATGTAAAAAAATTACATTTTCTACGCCCCTCGCCCTTTGAAAATGAGCTTGACACGTGTCCCAACATGGGTCTCATTGGAATCACAACCGATTCTACACATTTCCACCTTTTTTGGAAAAAGGAAAATTTTCCAACTTATCTTTGCAGGCCCACATCTCTTATTCTATCCCTGACACGTGGCACAATATGACTAGATATGGAGTCGCGGCTCAATTTTAAACATTTTGCCTCTTTTTTTGAAAAAGGAAAATTTTTCAATTTTCCTCTGCGGCTCTGTCCTCCCGCAAGACACGTGTCCTCATATGATTGGTTGAGGGGAAGCACTTCTCATTTCATATTTTAATCATATTCCATGAAGGAAAATTTTTAACATTTCCTCCACCATCCCACACCTCCACCTTTCCTGCCACGTGTCACTCTCTAATTGGCCTGGTGGACCCGCGGCCTTTTTCACAACTTTTGTTCCCTTTTGCCAAAAAGAATTTTTTTCTAAGTCTCTTGCCACCTCCATTCCCGCCTTTGATGCAAACATGACACATGTCCACTTGTGATTCTCTACGGGCCCTAGGCATTTTATTTTCACTTTAACTCTTTTTCCAAAATGCCTTAAGGCACAAAAAGACCCACCCATCCACCTTCACTCTACTTGTGACACATGTACCTCCTCTGGGGCCTATGGAGCTTCAGGGAAACTTGCACATTTTTCCAAACACCAAAAAGCGTTAAGTTTTTAGAAATGACCCACTAATCCTTTCCAAATTAGAACAAGCCACGTATGAGAAGATTTGAGCTAAAATTTGACAGAAAAGGATGCCCGTATGACAATCAAAAACACGAAATTTCCAATGAATTGAAGAAGAAATTGACGGGAAAATGACACCCGTCGACCATCAAAACCTAGAAAATGTTAGGGATGCCTAGAATTCAATTTTTTTTGCTACGGATGACAAATTTCTCAAAATTGAACCAAATGAAACATGTTTTTAAAACATTTTTATCGTGGAATTTGATTTTCAATTACATACAAGTGAAAATCGATTAATTTTAAATTTCCACGATGAGGAAAAAAGGAAAAACAACTAGAGCCTGTAGATTTTGGAAAAATTAGGGCACAAAACAGGGCACACATGCTAATTTCATTCAAATTGGGACAAAACAACAAGTTTATGAGCATTTCAAGGCATTCAATCTGGAGGGAAAATTTGTAGACCACCAATTTAAGAGAAAAAACATTCCAGAGCATGCAAACCAAAGGAAAATTTAGGGCAAAATGGTGCAAGCTCAAAAATGGCACCAACATCGGCTCTTGCTTAGCGATGGACTCTCCCATCGAGTGCTAAAAGAATAAAAGTAGACCAAGTGCCAAAATAATCCATTGAGAAAATGGAGTCATGAGCCAAATCCACCAAAAAAACCAGCTAAAAAACTACAAAATTGGTGCCACACACCAAGGCAAACCACGAACCTGACAAAACACGAAATACGAGAAAAATTCATACACTATACACTATACAAGTGGTGCATACCTCAAATTTGGGGATTAATCCAAAAAATGCTTGAGATGCCTACCATTAATAGGAAGTTCAAGTAATTCCCCATCTAATTCCTTGAGAAAAAATGTATTCTCTTGATTCGATATCAATGGAGTAAGGGCCCATCCAAATGCATCAAATTTACCATGTTTTCCCTTATCTTCATTTTTGCTATCCCACAACAAAACCAAATCTCCAACATTAAAATCCCTAGGAGTGACCTTCTTGTCAAAAACAACCTCTTCAACTTCTCTCTAAATCTGACATGCCTTTGGTGGGATGCTCTTCTTTCTTCATCTAGCTCAACAATCTAATTAATCCTTGCTTCATATGGATTGACCTCTTAATCTTTAAGTGGTTGAGCAAACTAAAATGAAGATAATTGCATATGTAAGGGAAGTAGATCTTGAGTTCCATACACCAACTCAAATGGGCTCTTACTAATAGCTCTTTTGGTAGTGATTCTATCAGCCCAAACTGTAAATTTCAGTTGTTCAACCCATTTTCTCTTGTTCAAATCCAAGTTTCTCCTAATGATCTTCAACAAGTTCTTATTGATGGACTCAACTTGTCCATTTCCTTGAGGGTTATAGTTTGAAGCATAATTCAAATTGGTTCCATACTCCTTGCACATTTCCATCAAGGGTTTAGCTATGAAACACATGGCATTATTAGCAACAATCTTGACTAGCACACCAAATCTACATATGATATGATTCAACAAGAAGTCCATAACAACTTGGTGTGTTTATTTCTTGGTGGGGATTAATTCTACCCACTTGGTGAAGTAATCTATTGCTACAAGAATCCACTTATGTCCAGCACTTGAAAGGGTCTGAAATTTCACCAATGAAGTCTACTCCCCATTATTTGAAAGGAGCTTCAATTGATATAGGCTAAAAAGAAAGGGAGCTGAAGCTTTCATTCTTCCAAAGAAATGCTTGTGACTTTCACATTTTCTAACCAACAGGTTGCATCTTTGAAGAGAGTAGGCCACCAATAACCAGATCTCAAAATTTTGTGTGTCATGCTGTAACCCTTCTAACAAAGTTTCCTCCATAAACTCCCCCATAGAAATCATCAACTATTTTGGGATCTTCATCTTCAGTTATGCATTTCAAGAGGACACCTTCGGTGGTTCTTCTAAGCTAGCCCAAAGTCGGTGATGATGTATTTTGAGAATCCAACTTGAGGGATCTTTTCTTATTTCTATTCAAATGATCGGGGAGTATAGGTGTCCGAGGTAAAATATCACATCCTTTTACCACTCAAAACTTACCAAATTCTCAAGAACATCTACCCTTTCTTCCTCTACTTCATTCACTTCCATGAGTTTAGAAGATGCTCTCAACCATGAGCTTAAGAAGACCCAAACCTCTCACCAACTTTGTGGTTTGGATATCCATGTGATATTCCCGTAGTTTATTCACCCATCTACATCTTTTGCTTGAGATCTCCATCTATGATAAGATGTCTCTTACCATGGTGTGGGAACATAAGCAAAAACTTTTGAACTTAAGATATAAGGCCTAAAAACCTTTGTTTCTTTCACCATGGAAAATGCTTATTTTTCCATGATTGTGTACTTTAACTCAACACTTGTAAAGACTTGATAAAGAAGGCAATAGGCCTCTCGGCCCCATCTTCATCCTTCTGCATTAAAATAGATGTAATGGTATTTTCAGAAGCAAAGGAGAAGATTTGGAAAGGCTTCTTGTAATTCAGAGATGCTAAGATAGGTGCATGTTTTAATGCTTCTTTGATTCCTTCAAAATCCTAAATAATGACCTCCTCCCATTTGATAGCTTTGTCTTTATTTAACATGCATGTAATAGGAAGAGTTAATTTAGAAAAATTAGACACAAACCTTCTAGTGAAATTGATCTCCCCAAAGAAGGATTTGATGCCCTTCTTTGTTCTTAGAATTGGAACCTTGTTGATTGCTTCTACCCTCTTAGGTTCAATCATGACACCAACCTTTGAAATAATATGACCAAGCAGCTTGGCCTTTTGCACTCCAAAATGACACTTCTTTGGATTGAGAGAAATTCCATATTATCTACATCTGATCAACATTATTTCCAAGTGTTGCAAGTGATCTTTTCTGCTCCTTGAAAACACAGTCACATCATCCTGATAAACTGCAATGAAGTCATTTATGTAACCAACAAAAGCAACATCCATTTCTCTTTGGAAGGTAGCTCCAACATTCATGAGACCAAAAGGCATTCTTACATAGACATATGTTCCCTAAGGAGTGGTAAAGGTATTTTTAAATCTTTCGATTCCTTGACAACAACTTGATTGTAGCCAGAGAAACCATCCAGGGTGGACAACAATTTAGATCCAGTCACTAATTGCAGCATGTTTTTCATGTTTGGCAAAGGATAATTTTCCTTCAATGAAGCTCTATTTAGATTTTACGAAGTCTACAAAAAGTCCGATATCTCTATTTTTCTTTCTAACTCGGCACAAGGTTTGCAACCCAAGATGAATACCTTGTGGGCTGAATGATCCCTCCCTCCTTCGAGTTTCTTTAATTCATCTTGCATTTTCATTAAAAGGAGTGGATTACTTGGCCTCTAATTTTTTTACGAAGGGCTTGGTATTTGTTTCAATAGGAATCTCATGTTGAAACAAGTCCTCTTTGTATGCTTTCATCTTTGAATAAGACCAAGCAAGCAGTCTGATAATTCTTCAATAGTTGAACATAGGACTATTTTTCTTCTTTGTTTAGATTACTACCCAACCAAAATTTTCTTGGTTTATCATTAGTGCCAAAGTTATGCTCTTCCACATACCTTGAGGTAGACATGTTTCTATTGATGATACAATCAACATTCTTAAAATTTGACTCAAGAGCAACCAGACCTCTAGGAATGGTTTTAGTTTTCAATTGGATAATATCCTTTCCAAAAAAATTATCTCTTCCTTGATCACACATACCATTGGTTCCTAATCAATATTTTGATATGCAAACTCACCTTGATTTTGTAAGAACCTTTTCACTTGAGCATCATCATTAAACACTTTCCAATGCTTGATGTTGTCAGGGGTAGTTGCCCTAGTTAACACTTCAATATTGACTCACAATAAGGTGAAATGGTGCAATCTACAAATATTGACCCCAACATTGCCATCTTGTCAAGCAGCAACATTGAAAATTCTTTCATGATGCATAATGTTGAAGGAATCAAACATCTCAATTAGATCCCAAACAACATGTTTATCTTTGTTTCATCCACCGATTATTTGTAGCATAAAATTTTCTTTTTCTTTGAAAAATAGCTATGAATCTCCTTTTGAATGATTTCCTTGACTCCATACTTCCATGCAATTCTCAGACCAACAACAAGGCTTCATACTTAGTAATGTTGTTAGTACACTCAAAATTAAGCTTGAAGGAAAAAACAAACTCTTCCAAGCTAGGAGAAATAACAATTATACCATCACCATTTCCAAATTTTGAGCAAGCTCCATCAAAAAACAAGGTCAAGGAGAACCTCCTATTCAAGGAACTTAGAATGATCTATCTTGTGCTCCTTACCATCAGAAAACCCAATAAAATTATCAACATCAACATCAACAAATAATACTTCATAAGAAGCATTGTTTCGATCCTCAATTAGATGCAACATCTTCTTCTCTCCATATAATTTGACAAGGCTACCTTCAATGGGAATGGTGAAAAAGACATATCCACTTGGACACTCCCTCCAACACTTGCAGCCCACTTTCTTGACAATAACATACCCCATTTGGTAGAGCAATCAACAATCAGAATATCAATTTTAAATTCCTCCCAAGATAGGATGTAAGTTGTACCACCAGACCCTTCACACAACCAACTACCAGCACTTCTCTTGAGTCCATGGCAAGTACACTTTCCATAGGCTCTTTGTCACTTTGATATCTAACTCATTCATGACTTCTAGAGGCATGACATTACATGATGCACCAAAATCAAACATATAATTATGAAGTAGTCTATCCTTTATGATCAAAGTTGTAAAGAATGGATCAACATTCAATTGGGAATCAACCAAGGATGTCCCCAAGTGTACCTCGGGTGTTTCTCCAAGATCCTCTAATGCTGGTGGTGTTTCAAGTTCCTGCAATGATTTGAGGAGGAGTTTCAACAAAGTTCACATTTCTGTTTGGGGTACTCTTCTCCTCTTTAAATCCCAAGTACTCACACACTCTCTTCTTGTGCTCAGAATCCTAAGCAACTCAATGATGGGAACACTCACTTTGATTTGGATCAATACTTGGGCTATGTCATATGGAACAATCTTTGGCAATGTAGCATTGGAATGGAGACAAGAAGATTCATCGAGATGGCATGGGATTCTTGATGACTTGGGCATGAGGAGGACTGAAATTTTTCTTAGGACAACAGAGCTTTTGGAAAGTGTTTCTATTCTAGGATCTTCTTTGGGAATCCTTGAAAGCAAGGGTGTTTTAGGTTTCACTTGAGGCCCAACTCCCTTAACAACCTTTCTCCTAGTGTTATACTCTTTCTCTTGAGCCACAAGCGCATTCATTAAGAATTGTCTATCCTCCTCGAAGGGATACCACCATCATAATTCATAATCATCAAAGCTCTTAAGTATTCAAAGTCATTGTTAGGAATCTCAAAATATTGCACTACATCTACCTCAAGATTATGAGAGGGAAGAAGTATTTGTACCCATTTGATGCAATCCCAAAAATTTGTATTTTGTCCTTGCACTTATTACCTCAGTTGATGTTGCTCCTTCTTATGAGCTTAAAGAATATCCCACCATGTAGATATCATCATCAGTACCATCATCATTATCAGATTCATCATATTACTGGTCCACTTCACATGGAGGATGGGGCAGAAAACACCTATCACACCAATCAATATCAACAACTTCCTCAATAACAGCAACCCTAGCAGTTAGGGGATTAGGTAACACTCTTCCTTCACGTGCTTGAGGATGTCTATTTGCAAACCCCATGGGTCCTTTCCCTCTATCATTAGATCTTTGATCACCCCTAGGATGATTGGAAAATATGTCATGGTTTTGTGTTTTTTTCGACCTTGTGAAGTATGCCCAATTCCCTTCTCTACCCTGGGCTAACTTGTATGAGATTTCTTTGACAACCCCTGCCAAATTTTTTACAACCTCCTCCAAATCAGCACCATTGCTAGCTTGAGTTTTTTCAGGTTTATCAACTTTACACCATCTCTCTTGAGAGGTTTCCCAATGGCCTTAATGTTATTTTCAATCTGCATTTCCATGGTAAAGGCATGCCAATTCTTGTCTCTTAGGTAATAGGCTACCTTCTTATCAAATGCATCTACATATTTGATCAAGCATGAATGATCACACAACCTCAAATTGACAGAATACTTCTCAAAAAAAATTTGAACCTTTGTTGAAGTCATGAACGATTCATTGGGGTTCTTCTTGATATTCTCAAATTCATACAAGAGAAATCTAGGATCAGTCTTGTCACCATATTACAATCTACAACGCATTCTACATTTTAGACCATGAATCAATAGAATTATCGGCAGAGTCTTGTACCAATCCCTTGCATCCTCTTCTAGTGTATGAATGAAAATTTAATATACACATCTTCATGCTTAATCTCAAAGTCTTCCATCATGTCAAAAAAATGTTTTAGGTATTGATTGTCAATTATTGCATTGTTACCTTGGAATTTTAGCAATCTATTTCTGACATCTTAAGGCACAACATTAGGATAACCAGCCATTCCCCTAAAATTTATTGGGCCAAAGGTATTGACCACAAATGGAGGCCTAGGTGGAGGCTGAGCCATGTTGTCTGGTGGAGGTGATCTTGGGGGTGACACAAGCTGATGAGGAGTGCGAGGTCTTTGGGGCTCAAGAATGTGGTTCACAAGATTGGTATTCTCTAGGTGTTAATTTTATTGGAAAGTTTTACTAGAATTGAAACACACAAGTGTAGATTGAAGAAGGAACTCACTAGGTACAACAGAAGGACCTTCACTAGTTGAAGTAAACAAGTTTATGAGAAGATTGCTTGAATCAAAATCACTGGAAGAAGAGTGATAATCCTCTATCAAAGGATGATCTCTCTCACCAATGGATATTCCTTTACTTGATGTCTGACCTTCAACAACCTTCCAAACTTTTCTTTCCTCTAAAACTGTCTTTCCCAATTCTTGAAATAACTTTCTACTCGGGTCCCTCCTGAAGAGAGATCTTCTTCCTTTTAGGTTTGTAGAGATTAACAACACCAAAAAATAAATGACAAAAAGCTAAGACACTGGTATTTATCAAGATCATAATAGCATGGAGTCGCCAGTAAGGACTTTCACCCTAGTTGTGAACATGCACACTAAAATACTCTATCAAATACCTCTCAAAGCATTGAAAATCTTGCCAAAATTTATAGATCATATCTTCCTTTTCTTGAATCTATCAACCACAAATGCAACTAAAGTGTAACTCTGCTAGAACCGATAAAATTATAGATAGAGGTTGAAACCTTTGCATACAACTTGCTAATGAGTATAGAATGATACTTTAACAATTTATTTCTGAGATATAACTTACAAGAGACATTACTAGGGTTTGATATGCATTCAAATATCTCAAATATGTATGCACATGGATCAGATTGAACTAAGAATGTCCCCGATAATGGTGCCACTGGTGTTGGTACCCAAATTTGTTCTCCTTTTCAATCTGAATAGAATCAAGATATGGCATGAAGCTTGAAGATAGGTGGATCATGGTGTGTGTCATTTTTAAGCTCGGGATATGATCTAAATGGCACTCAGATTTTTGGAGAGATAGATAGCACTCAAATAGGACTTGATCTTGTCCTAACTATTTTAGGTTGTGCCTTTCAACCAAGGTAAGAGGACCTATTTTGTAACCCTCAAATGGTGAAGGAGATGAAGATATCCCTCAATTTATTCAAATAATATGAAAAGGGCCTTGGGAAAATATGATCAACACTCCAAATCTAACTTTCACAAGTTGTCACTTCCAGATTATGGAGATACTTTCAATGCAAAAGGCAAGGGTTATTGAAGACATTTTGAAATCTGATCGACCGAATTCGCATACTTTAGCAAATAGATTTTGATCTTTTGTGGGTATATAGGTCAAACAGGGGTAAAAATGGTAGGATTAGTTGTTTGAATGATTTTTGGGTGGGAGTTTAGATAAGAGAAACCAAGGTCTACCGGACTCTTTGAGGATTTTAGCAAAATATGGAGAAACTTAAGAGTAGAAAGTATTAAAATGCTTAATAATCCCTTCAACCAAGATATGTGCATTAAATGGAGGTGCAGATCTACACTTATCCACACAATATTTGATCATATATTAGAAAACCTTGAGTTATAATGAACCAATGAAGCATTTAGCAATCACTATTTAATCATGACCTAAGGTGCAACCAAAGGTTTACAAACAATCTCTAAAATCAAGGAAAGTAAAGTTATTTTGAATTTGTTTATCTCTTTATCGAGATAAAAGCTCTTACGAATGTGAGATTGCAAATTCCACTAAACTAATCACAAGAAATGAGACCATGTATGATCAAGAGAGATTTTAAACACAAGACTGCAATAGGAGCAAGAAACACAAATTAAAAACATTCTGAAACATAAGTGTATGCAAATTTTGTCAAGAGACAACAAAAATAATTTAGAAATGATGAAATTTATCAAATAGGGAATGTTTCAAAAACAATCTCGAGAGATTTTTGATGGCTTTAAAGCTGAAACCAACTAAACATGATACAAATATGATGCAAAAAGGAATTAGAAATGGTTCTCGGTGGTTTCTCTCAGAGAATGGGATTCTTCCTAGATTTTCCCATGAAATTTTTAGTTTTCCAGGATTTTTAAACTCTTCCAACCCTTTCCATGAAAAATTAAAGAAATAAATAGATTTCAATCTCCTTCAAGCCTTCTTTCCCAAGAAAACAATATGCCAAAGGATCAAATTTGTTACAAAAATTCCTCATGATTCATGAGACATGAGCGTTTAACAAGATAACACGTCCAAAAAGTTTCCATTTGTCTCGAAAATAGATGAATCATTATGAAATTCACATCATTATCCATTGTGGAGGCACATTTTTCATCTTCAAAGCATGCAGATCCCCTTACTTTCATTATTTCATCCTTATCCCTCCAAAATTTTACTCCGCAACTTCTAGATTTGATATTTCATGTTTTTGGATGGGTTAGGGAAAAATTCAATTCAAAAACATCTTTGATCTTCAAATTGATCCTCAAAACCAATTGCATTGGTCCTTGTAGGCACAAACAACACAAATTTTCCAAAAAAAGATGAAAATTTATGTAAAAACCACATCTCCAAACTTCATGCACTCAAATGGCGGCCAAACTAAAAATGCACGATTCTATCATTGATTTTCCTTTATCCATCAATGTCTGAGCCTCCATGTGTCACAATGTGATTGGAAATGGGCTTGGGATCAATTTTTGACATTTTAACACTTTTGGAAAAATGTAAAAATTTGACATTTTTCTTCGCCCCTCTACCCTTTGAAAATGAGCTTGACACGTGTCCCAATGTGGGTCCCATTGGAATCACAGGACCAATTCTACACATTTCCACCTTTTTTGGAAAAAGGAAATTTTTCCAAATTATCTCTACGGGCCTGCATCTCTGATTCTATCCCTAACACGTGGCGCAATATGACTGGATACGGAGTCACGGCTCAATTTTAAACATTTTTCCTCTTTTTTGAAAAAAAGAAAAATTTTCAATTTTCCTCCACGGCTCTGCCCTCCTACAAGACACATGTCCTCATATGATTGGTTGAGGGGCAGTGCTTCTCATTTCATATTTTAATCATATTCCATGAAGGAAAATTTTTAACATTTCCTCCGCCATCCCGCACCTCCGCCTTTCCCTGCCACGTGTCACCTCTCGAGTGGCTCCCATGGCGGACCCGCAACCCTTTTCACAACTTTTTTTCCCTTTCACCAAAAAGTAAAATTTTTCTAATTCCCCTATCGCCTCCATTCCCGCCTTTGATGCAAACATGACACATGTCCACTTGTGATTCACTGCAGGCCCTAGGAATTTTCTTTGCACTTTAACTCTTTTTCCAAAATGCCTTAAGGCATAAAAAGACCCACATATTTACCTTCACTCTACCTCGTGACAGATGTACCTCCCGGGGCCGCGGAGCTATGGGGGCAACTTGCACATTTTTCCAAAACCAAAAATGTTAAGTTTTTAGAAATGACCCGCCGATCCTTGTCCAATTAGAACAAGCCACGTAGGAGAAGATTTTTGAGCTAAAATTTGACGGCAAAGGACGCTCGTATGACTATCAAAAAATGTAGAAATTGCCAATGAATTTTGAAGAAGAAATTGATGGGTAAATGATGCCCGTTTGACTGTCAAAACATAGAAAATTCCAAAGATGCCCTAGAATTCAGATTTTTTTCACTATGGATGACAAATTTCACAAAATTAAACCAATTAAAACATGTTTTTAAAGAATTTTTTTATCATGGAATTGGATTTTTAATGGCATACAAGTGCAAATAGATCAATTTTAAACTTCCATGATCGGGCAAAAGGAAAAACAATAGAGCCCATAGATTTTAGTAAAATTAGGGCACAAAATAGGCACACATGCTAATTTTATTCAAATTGGGACAAAACAACAAGTTTATGAGCATTTTAAGGCATTCAATCTGGAGGGAAAAGTTACTGAGACCACTAATTTAAGAGAAAAAACATTCCAGAGCATGCAAACCAAAGGAAAATTTAGGGTAAAATGGTGTAAGCTCAAAAATGGCACCAATAGTATTGATGAGAGTGAAAGCTATGCACTCGACCATTGGAATTGCCTCTACGCCAAAATTGTACTTTTATCCTAGGAAGAAACAAAAGGGGAATACAGTGCAATAAGAAAGGAAAGGTGTCGGAGGGAGCATGCCAAACAGAAGCACAACACTATGTACATAAGTGAAAATCATACATGTTCTAAATGGAACATGCAGAGTGTACGTGAGCACTTGTGTTCTGTGAAAGCAAACCTAAACTAACCTACTCTAACCAAAGGTAAGGGAACTTAAGTAAAACCTACAATAGGAAGGAGAAGTAGCTTCCTTCCTCACAAATTATGACCATGTAATTGATTTAGCGTTGAACATGGTCAGAAATAAGAGTGAAAACGTAGTATTACAGATGGCATTTCACCCTCCTCAAACTATCAAAAACATAACATACATCTCTTGGATTTGTTTGCAGTACTTAGGTCCAGGGAGGCACTTCTACTAACCTTTGGCACTTTGAATCTCTACCTTATGCTTTGAAATGAGCATGACCGGTGGTAACTCTATTTTTGGCTCTAGGCTAGCTAGATATCTGATTGGGCACGGTCTGATCCTTTTGGTTTTCCCATTGCTTTGAAGCTCAATCCCACAAATGAGATTTTCTTATAGAATTTCCTCCGAAGGAGAGCATTTGTAGGTCGGGGCATGTAAACCAGGGCATGTATGGTTCTACCTCTACAAACAACTTAGTCTCCACGGAACTATGCCTCAGAGCTAAATGATTCTCATTTGGAAAGCAGTGCATGTATGATTTCCTCTTCCTAGTTAGAGTCACATGAGTCACACCATTCTTCAACTTTTCTGTAGTCGTCGAACATGATGATGTTGGTTGGGAGAGGTGCATTAATAGGGGGCTATTCATTTTAGGTACAGATTAGATAGAGGGGACTTGAAAGAAAATGGAAGGATGGGCGAAGAGGGTGTGGAAGGAGCACGTGCTAAAGGAATATTGGTGTGCACAAAAGGAGAGATGGTGGAAAAGTGAAGGTGAGATGGAGGGGTTATCAATGGGGGTAGCACGTAAGAATTTGGGGACACGTGCAGCGTGTGAGATGATGTAAGTTGGCATGGAGGAGTGGGAGGGTTGTAGGATGGTAGTGCAAGGTTTCCCCATTGATAGGGCTACCACGTACTAGATTTTATAGCCTCCATTTATTCCACCCACTCGTAATCCTGGGAAACATATAAGTGATGAAGTATAACTTTCATTGGGTGCTAAACCATCTTGGTACAAGGCCAAACCATGGATAAGGGACTCTGTAGCCAACTCCACTACCTTTATAGAGCACTTGAATCGAGTTTCATCATGTCTATCTCCATATTTTGCATCTTCCTCTCAAAATTAGCTTCGGCCAACAAGTTTCCACCATCATCTACATAAACTTGTTCTTCATAAACATTTTGGTTAGAAAAAAGTGGGTTGTATGAATTTTCGGGATAATAGGGCTTATAAAACTGATTTGGAGGAGGATTTTGAAACTGTGGGGATGGAGGGAAATAGTTATGCTATACAAATGAGAATTCCATGGTAGGAAATAAGTCATGATTGCACAAATTCAAAAGAGGAATGTGGAATGATGGAAAAAGGATAAATGAATGGAGGAATGAGGGGAGAGTGGTCTACACATGAGATAATATGTGTGTTGAATCGGTGGAGTCACCGAGATGTGTTGAAAATGCCTCTAAAGGCCTGGATCTCAACAATAAGACATCAAAATTACTAAGATAAAGATGTAAATATCTTCACTCTGGTCCCACCGAGCATGCCAAAAACTATTGGTTGCTCAAATGTGAACCCACGTCTTGAATCTCGGAAGGTTCGAGGTGTTTGAGACCACAATGGAACTACCCCCAAGTTATGGGACCTTGCACGCTTGGGACAGATCTCCGGAGAAGAATGGTTCCTTGACCTACCGCTAACGCTACTACTAATCCTAATGTTGAAAGAAAATCCTAGACTAAACATGCCAAGGGACCAGGGATAGAAGGATGTGCAGAAAGGGGAAATCCTAAGCTAAGGAAGGTGATAAGCACTGAGAAGGAAAGATTTGATCTCTCTCATGAGTGGAGAAGGAAAAAGAGGGTGGACATCATGTGCCATAGATCAACACACCAAGCTTGGCCTTCCAATGATGAACAACACATAAACATGGGGAATACAAGCACGGGAGTATGCACAACATGCCAGAAAAATGCAAACAAAGAGGCGAGATGCAATGAAAATGAGAGAGAGAAGACAAGAGTTCCACAAAACATGATTTTATTACTTAAGGGATACACAATCATTTAAATCATGATAGGAGGTGATAATACATTACAAAGAATGTGCCAATGTCTAAGACCCATGGGAAGTTAGCCACCATTTTGGCATGGTGCCATTACAACAAGGAGATATATTTTTACAAAGCAGAACTTTTCTATTTATAGAAGAAGAAGGAGAGAAGAGAAGGAGAAAGGGAGGGAAACTCAGATTCAAATCTTCAACCACCAACAACCAATGATAAGTTCTTGAAAATCTACTTGTAAGGTTGTCAGATACACTTCCCCATGTCTATTTGGCGTGTGGAATAAGGAAGAAGGCAAGATATGATGAAATCTAGTGGTTGAGGTTGATTGGATGTGTGCATTGATGAGATGAGATACGTTTCCCTATTTTTTGCCTAACAAATCTTGCCTATATTTGAATTTGAAAATTCCAACATGTATCTTGTGTCAGCAGTTCTCTAACAAGTCTAGGCATGTGCTAATCTGAGCTCTGTAACAAAGAATATGGTTTTAGAAGATGTCGAGTTGTCTGCTCACATAAAACATGTGGCGCATGTGGATTGACCGAATAAATTGGTCAACTATTCATTTTTTTTCTTTTCTACCATGTGTCATGCACTAGTTGGTTGTCCAAATTTGGTGCCTTGTTGGTGCATTTTGATAGGTTGCGTGTAGCACACTCAAGTCTGATAGAAGATGATATGGCACAGTGAGTGGTGCAGAAGAAGGCTCAAGGCATAGGAGCGAGAAGTAAACATGTGAAAGGGAAACAGAGGGGAGGAACGCACGCAGGAGGAAGGCATACTTGTAGAAGGAAATTATGGAAACAAGACATGATCTTTTAACTAAAATAAGGCATGTAGAGGAAGAAAGAAAAGAGGGTGCACAAATGAAATGATTCTATGTAAGTGTATAAGAGGAATGAGGACTTATCTTATTAGAAGGTAAGTCTACAAAGGTTAACGCGTAAGGAGTGCATGATGGGATAGGAGAGAAAGAAGAAATGTAAGGGAAAATGGAAGGATATAGAAGAATGCAAAAGGGAGTAGGAAGGCACACAAGGGCATGTAGAGGAACTGCAACTATGCTAAGGTGTCAAAAGAACAATCTTGAGTGCACACAACTTGAAATGTGAAACACTGAGTCAGGATGAGAATATAAGTTATCCACATAAGTAGGAGAGTTATTTGGATAATAGTGCCAATGATGCCATAGTAGGGGCAATAACTAGATGTAAAGTATAGTGAGTATGCTATGTTTATATAGGGATATCTTGTTCCAATTTAACACTAATAACTTGAAAATGCCGACTACCACCTAGGGGAATAACAAAGACCGACCTTAAACAAAAAATAGAACCATGAAGTATGGAAACAAGGGCACTAAAAATCATGGAATGGGATGCCTCAGGGTTCCTAAAGTACTACCCTAGGTGCCTGGTTAGGGTTAGAGATAAGAAATGACCAAATAATGACAACTAAGACCTCTAAGAGATGACCAAAAGTGTACACACATCTGACAAATAAACTAGGAAAATGACAATAATGACTGACTAACTAATGACCGGATAAAGGGAAGAGTCATTGTGAATAATTTTATACGTGAGATCCATATATAAAATAACATACTTAGCATGGTATAAATGTAATAGTAAGTGTGTGATTTTGTGACTACATTTGCCCCCACTTTATGTTGGTGAGTGGAAATATGGTAACATAAAGTAGATAGAGATGCATACACGAGAGAAGTCGAGAGAACTCATGCTTTGTAGTAGAATAAACACATATGTGTAGTAGAATCATGTCGATAAAACTATACAAGCTATGTCGAACCATGGATCAGTGGGTTGATCCATACAACATGATAAAAAAGTGTATATGTCATGATGATGTGCTTAGTGAAAATGATGATTATGATGTATAATGATTTTGAATGTGGTATAATGATGAATAGGTGGGTAGGAGTGATAATTTCCCAACCTAAACTCTCATATATGAATGAATAATTAGAGGATTTGGGAATCTCGTGGAGGAAGAGTGTAGGGAGAAAAGTGTGTTATTATCTAATATTTAACTACATCCTCAAGATCTAGCCGCTGTAAGATGGACTCAAATAAAATTGTGATTTGAATCCAAACATTTTTGGATCAAATTATTTATGATCAATAGGAAAGGGACTCTTTCCACAGTGTTTCCACGATGTGATAGCTTCCAAGAGTGATAGATGAAAATTCACTCATGGTTTTGACCACACCCCATGGGTGTTTCGCATAATGTGATAGCTTCAAGTTAGGTCATTTGGAAATAAGCACAAATTGTTAGCATATATTCCTAAGTTAGGTCATTAGGGAAAAATGATGAATGTAATCTCCCAAGTTAGGTCATCTGGGAGATTGCATGTAGCTCCCAAGTTAGGTCATTAGGGAGCCCAATTGTGTTGAATTTTTGTAGATTGAATGATGTTGGTTTATAGGAAATTTTGAGCGTATTAAATGATTGATTGATTGATCTATTATTTGATTGGTTACTTGTAGAGAGATGTTTACAAATTTCCCTAAGTTAGGTCATTAGGGGAAGGTGATAGGAATTATCATGTAAAAATATTTTTAATCATTTGTTGCCCCCAAGTTAGGTCATTAGGGGGTGTTAATGGTGAAAAACATCACGTGAATAGATTTTCAAATCATTTGTTTCCTCCACAAAGTTAGGTCATTAGGAGGAGAGTGATGGTGAAATATCATGTAGTGGAATCATGTAATTTGTTGCCCCTAGATTAGGTCATTAGGGGGAGATGATGGTGAAATGTCGTGCGGTGGATTAACAGATGTTTTGGAATTGTTGTATTGGTATTGTTCTAAACAATTGGTAATGTAAGGGGGAATTATAGGATGAACCCAATGATATGCCCCCATTTCGGTGAAAGGGGGAGTGATGAAATAATGAACACGTTAATACAAAGTTAGCATGATAGAAATAGATAGTGATAGAAAATCACAAAAATGTGTGAAATTGGATGGATGGTAATGTCAAAAATAAAGATAGGGGTTACATAAAATGTATTTGATATAGTGGAGGGTGGAATTCTAAAAATAATGTTGCAAACAGATATAAATCGGAGTAAAGACACGTAATTTATGGTGAAAATGGTGTAGGGTGTATTAGTTGTGGTAATAAGTGAAATGTTAACCATGGTAAAGTAAATAATGAAAAGGTGATTATAAATAGTAAAGTAAAAAAAGGTAATTAGTTTTTCATTTGTAATTTGCATGAGTGTGAGAGTAAACACAAAGTGAGTGCAAGGATTCCTCAAGCGAGAGCAACACGTCCTAGTCGATTTGAACAAGTGGTGTCTTTGTGGTTATGGCATCGTGTATAATGACAAAGTTAAGTAAGTGTATTAAATTTTACAAAATGTATGGTGTAATAGTCATTTGTATTGAATTTTTGAAAATTTGAGATTATTGATTTTCTTAGTGTTTGAGGCCTAGATAAGAGCAAAGGGGGGAGCTAGTGACCCCGGGATTGGAGTGACCCTAGATATGGGTGCATTAGAGTCCTACTCCTAGGCATCCCGAGTCCTAGTCCTAGTCTAGGATGTGCTCATTTAGGAGATTATGGTGGAAAACATGTCTTTAATATGATATATGAGTTGAGTTGGACTTGAATTGTGTTCTAACATTGGGTTTTTTGTTGATTTGTGTTGTGTAGAGGGATATCCACTTGAGGGAGTTTCATGGTGGGTGACATATGAGTAACCTTCTTGGATTGGGCCTATCTAATGATGATTGGTAGGTTATGGACCATTCCATCCTATGACACATAACATGGATGGGGGATGTCCCCCCATAACATACCTATGTTGAGTGCACTTATGTGCACGATGGTGTGCGGATACATGCACATTTTGTTTCCTATGGGAGAGATGACTATGACACTGGAGGATGTTTATCACATATTACGATTACCTGTTGTTGGGGAGAGGGTGCAGGTTATGCTAGTGGAGGATATGGAGTGGAAGATGCATGACATGAGACAATAATTTGTGGGGACTCAAGTACCTACCGAGGATCGTATCATTTTAGATGCTATATTGAGGTCTAATGTTCCATGGTTGTGGAATTTTATAGCAATTGTGATTGCATCTTGTATAGCCATGGAGGGAGGGGTATGTAGGGATCTTGTATAAATACATGACATATGTTATAGGATTGAGACAGAGGGAACTAGGTATGCATGGGCATGATGTGTGTTGATGTGCATTTTTATAGAGATCTATATCAATTTACACGGGAGGATCATGGTGGTGGGATTGAGCCACCACCGATGTGCACATGTGGGCATATGATCATATAGCAGTACTAGGACCTTTGTAGGGCCATGAGGAGAGTTGGGCTAGACTAGAGATATATGCATGCGTTGATGGGTGGATATTTGAGGTAGGAGGATGGATAATGATATCTACATGGAACTTATAGATAGGATGGGGATGAGGTAGTTATATGGAGGCCATATCATGATTATGGGGATGGCCTAAGGATATGACTAAGCTATGATGTATTCGAGAGGACTGTGTGGTTTGGAGGACCACTTTCTAGGTGTAAAGCGCAGAGATTTTCGGAGTTGAGAGGGTATCACGATAGTTTGGTATGGCGTGAGATGTGCCCCAGAAGCCATATATATGGGTGAGAGATATTAGAGCCCCTAGGAGGGTTGGATCTAGGCTAGAGCCCATGATAGAGTAGCTAGTACCACTTTGGGGCTAGATGTGGTTGATCCGGTGATAATAGATATTAATGGGGATGACATGGGTTGCACCGAGGAGTATCTGGGCATATGTGGGTGACTCATCGGTGGGTATTGTTATATCCACTTGTTTTGCAGGCCCATGGGATTACCGAATGGAGGAGGAGGAGAGGGGGAATCACATGCTCCTCTAATCCTGTAGAAAAAATAGTGGCAGAGTGTGAGTATATATATGTACATATGTTATATGTAATATTTTATTATGTTGATGTATATGGGTAACTAATACATAGTGTTATTTTATGTGGTTATAGGGATGCGTATTGGTCATTGATTGTAGACACATCCATCCACACTTTGACATGGAATGTGCCAACCGAGTATTGGGTACATGGATATTAGAGCACGTGGATGAGATAGTGGGTGAACACACCCATTTATTTGAGTCAGTGGCCATAGTAGAAGTGACATATATTTTTCTACTAAGTGAGAGGGATGAGGCATGTGAGAGACTCGAGATGATCATGATAGGAAGTAAGTATGGCGGTCCCTTAGTCCTAGGATGTGTTCATGCGGTATGTGGATTTGTAGCATCATTTTTGAGAAGGCTACATAGATTACCTATTTGGAGGAAAGGTGGAGAGATATCGGGGCCGTGAAATGAGGAATCACATTAGTGGAGAGGCATCTAGTTATAGGGCTCTCACATTACCCATGAGAGTGATAATGATGATGAGGCTTGATTTTTATTAGCTATGTGATATGTGGGCATTTCCCCTAGTTATGGAATGTTTTTATAAAAATGACTATATTCAATTTTGTATGGACACATGTTTTGATATATAACTCACCTATTTTGTAGTTTATTATCATTGTAATGTGGTTGATGATGTATAATTCTATTGGCCTTAATGTATGTAATGTGATGTTTGATCTATATTAATGTGATTGTGTATTTGATTTAAGTGATGATGGATAACATATGTATGGTAGATGATGGTAAGATGAAACAAGTGTAATGTAATTAACTCAATGTTGATTGAAATAATGTGTTGTTAGTATAATGATGATAATAGAATAAAATGAATGCATGAAATGTGAAATGGATCAGAATGAATGCATATATATATGATGTAGTTATAAGATGCTAGGATGAGTAAAAATAGGAGGGGAAATTAGTGATGCCCCCAATGTGTGCATGAATAGGCTCATGTTACTAAGACCCCTCAAGTAGTCAAGAATGAGCCATGTAAGCAAGAGAGCATCATAGGGAAATGATTGAGAGCATTAGATGAAATGACGAAGTGTGTGGTGAAAGGTTCTTAAAGCATATCCCTCAACGAGTCATGTAAGATTATAAGAACACAAGCGCGTCAACGGTGGTGAGGTGATGAAAATCACCTACTAAAGACATAGATGACATGAATAGTGGAAGCATGTGGAAGGGATGGAGTGGGAATGAATGAACTAAAATGAATGTCATGTGGAGTAATAGGTGGATATGAAGAGGGTGGTGGTAGACCATAAGGGATAACATTATGAGGTGGTGGATAAAGTGAATGTGATGGATGCAATGGAGGAAATTAATGTGGAGGTGGTGGTAATGGATGAGGTGGAGAAAATTCATGCGATAGCGATGAATGACCTGTAAAATGAGTTCTAAATGGAATAAACTATTTTTGGTGTGAAGAGGAGACATAGATTTCTCAAGAGGGAAAATGAGATAACACTAGCATCCTCTAGTTGGCATAATATATCATGAAGGACTAGACAATCATTGTCCCTATGGCCATTGATATGAAGGTAATTATAATAATGTCTAATCACGATGATGTTGTAAGTGGTGTTGTGGATGATGTTGGTTGGAAGGAAGGTGAATTAATCACTCATTAAGTAATGCACACAACACATCATGAGGTCGAGTGTGAGGTGAGAAATTTTGAGGCTCACGTGACTAAGGTGGAGTAGTGGATGTAGTATAGCTGGTCATAGAGGCAAAGAAGGAGTATGCTTTGTTGGCGAGGTGGGTTGAGCTTGTTTGTGTGTGGAAGATATAGATTACTTGGGTTTCCCAACCGAAGGTAGAGGTGGAGTACTAGATGGAATAATGATAAGAGAATCATGTGTAGAGTCTACCATATGTGAGGAAAGAAGGTCTTGCTCTAGATCAATGAATTTATAGCATAGTACAATGAAAGAATCACAAGTATCATATTGTAGTTTTGTTTAAGAGGAGGAATGAGGCCACAAAAAAGATGAATTGATTTTTTAGATCCATAGGCTGAAATATTAGTTGGTTTATACAAGCATTGAAGAGTAAGATATAATCCTTAATAGGTTCCGAAGAGCCTTGATGTAAAGTAGGAGGTGATCATAAGTGACTCATGGGCCATTGTTAATGATAAATCGGCAGAGAGGAAAACATCCTCCATATCATATAAGGTATTAATGGACCCATAAGAGAGATGTGTATACCATTGTAAGGTGTCATCAACAAGACTATATTGAAAGGCCTTAAGAAATAATCGATCATTAGAATAAGAGGCCATAAGAGAGTGATAATGTAGGAGATGAGTGTGGGGATCACAAGTACAATAAAACATGTAAAAGTAGGCATAATAAAGTCTTTTGGAAATGTTGAGTTATGAATATTTTTGGGAATGAGATTTCCATGTAGTTAATTATTATCCATGGAAGCATAATAGGATCTACTTTCTAAAGTAAGAGAATGAACACGAGATTGGAGCTGACCTATGACATGCATGAGAGAAATGATATCATGTGAAGGAATAGTGGAAGACATAAATGATGTATTAAGTGGTTGTAACATTCCATGTGTGTGATAATGGGAATGTCGAGAGGTGATAAGGGATATTCTGATGCTATGGGCACACTAGAAGTAGGTGCCAAAGAAGATATAGTATGTGAAGAATAAATGGCTAGAGTGGGACTAACATAATAAGTATCCTTATACATAAAACAAGTATAGGGGATGCATCATTAATAGGATGAAAATGAAATAATATGATTCAATAAGTAGAGATGATGCAGTATAAGACAAAGAAGTGAGAGATGGAGGGGACTCATGCATAACACTAGACACAACCTCAAGTGAAGAGAGTGGTGGACTAGGTGACTTACACTCACCAACATGAAAAGAAGGAGAATCATTAGTATCGAAAGGGCTTCAAACATAATGTCATTTCTAAATATGTGATCAATAGGATCATCAACATAATGTAGGATATTAGAAGATGTGGTAGGAGAAGTAATGTCGGGAAGAAATAGAGTCGTGAGAGGGAACCATGTTAAGTGAATGGAATAGAAGAATTAGCATGGAATTGTGATTGATTATCAATGTGAAACAAATAATCAATAATAGAATCATCTAAAGTTTATGCGGAGAAAGATCAAGAGGAGGATCATAGGAAATCAGATGACATGGTGTACAAGTGAGTGAATGAAATAGGATCATCAATGATGCTTATGCCTATATGAGAGTAATCAAAGATAGTAGGTACATATTGTTGGCCTTGTAAGAGTTTTGTTGAATATGGTCGGGCGTAGGAATCAAATTACTATATAAATATCTTAACTCGGCTATGAAAACCTCATCATAAATAGGATTAACATTATAAAGATACATGACTGGAGAAGAATAATAATGATCCTTAGCAATTATGGTTTGATAGAATCCTAGGAAAATCTATTCGAAAAGTTGGGTTCACCAAAATGATTAACTAAAATGATAGAATTTAAACCTATATTTGTAGTTAATCTATGTAGGAATAGAAATACTATGGATAATATAAAATGAAATACTGATGCTAATAATTTATGAGATGAAATAAAAAAACAAGAAGTATAGGACACTAACCTTAATTAAAATTACCTTACTTATGTGTTGATGAACAGTAATAAAGATGATGCACAGTTGGATTGGACTAGGTGTGTTGATGCTACTCTGGGACTATGGAAGTTAAAATTATGGCTATACCCGGTGGATGGGAGTATATTGGGGCACCCTGGGTCACTCTAGTCTATATTATTAGGTTCCCTAGTCTAGATAAATTTCTCATGATCGATTATGGAGGTGTCATAGGGTCTTTACAATTAATTCCTCCTTTTCACACAGGTGTCACAATATCCTCACCTTTGTTGTTGCAAATGTTGTATGAAATTTAACCTACAAAACCCTATTCAAATCATCAAATTCTAAAAATAAAAATGCATATGAATAGGTTGGAATGACCTCATCCACTAAACTAGTGGTATTATAAGCGAGCATTGCACTACATTTTGGACCCAATGTAGTTCTATGTTCTTGTGTGTGTAATTTTGTGCCTAGGGTGCCCTAGTGCCAATGATGCCAAAGTAAGGGGCAATAAATAGATGTAAAAATTCAAATGGTGGATGGAATATAATGAATACAACACTTTCCTCCTATGCTTTGTGTGATGAGATATGTAGAAGATACACATATGTAGTCCTTTTCTTAGTAGATAACTTCCCTTGATAGTAGAACACCCTTAGTATAGTGAGTATGATATGTTTATATAGGGATATCTTATTTGAATTTCAACACTAATAACCTAAAAATCTGACTACCACCTAGGGGAATGAATGGGGAATAATAAAGATTGGCATTGAACAAGTAAAATGGAACCATGAATTACAAAAATAAGGAGTTCCTAAAATCACGGATCTGGGCACCTTGGGGACCCGGTGATACCCTAGGCACACCATGGTTAGGTATGGAGACAAGAAATGACCAAATTATGATAGATATGAACCTTTAAGAGATGACCGAAAGTGTACAAACATCTGATAAATAAACTAGGAAAACGACAATATTGATCGAGTAATTGATGACCTGAAAAAAGGAAGAGTCATTAGTGAATACTTTTATTACATGATATCCATATAAAAATAACATACTTGGTGGTATAAATGTAATATTAAGTACATGATTTTGTGAATACACATGGCATTCAAGTAGTTAAATAAAGAAAGAAATTTAAACTCCTTACCATATGTTATATCGTCGGTGGTCATAAATAACTAATAATATTTGATAATGATAAGTTTGATGGTTAGTGAACATGGTTCCTAATAGATTAAACAACTAACATTCCAACCTTGGGTCAATGAACAACTTTATATTGATAAAAATCAAACATTTTTATCTCCTTATGGATCATGAATGATATATAAAGATTCAAACTTTACATTATGGTCTAAGACTAATATGACTAACCAAACAATATATTTGCATTAATGTTGATTCTTCCTTTGGTGGTTGAGAAGTGAGTCATATTACTTATTTATGGAGATATTTTGATCCTTTCTATTCTCTTATTTATATATATTTTTCAACTCATATTTCATTGTAAAGGATCATCTCCCGAATGTAAAGTTACCATGTCTAAATGATGGCTAAAAAATTCTAAGTTATAGAATTTTGATTTGGACTTGTGTTATTGGCCATTGTGTGTTTATGTTTTCATTTATGTCAATTCCATTGATGAAAAATGGTTTCATGGTGTATTATGAGTCTCCATGAGGTGTTATTTAGGTGTCAAACATGAAGGTTTATTGGTAGTGTCAAGTTTTATGATGTTCTTATGAGGTCATGATCCATGGTTGGGTGAGCTAAGTCATGGTTTGTGTCCTCCCAAGCTATTTGGAGTGTTTCATGAGGTAAAACATGGTTGATATGATGTCTCATTGGTGTCTATGGGTCTCATTAAGTGAGTATGGTTAGGCATAAGGTTTCATGGTTGATTTAGATCATTCCAAGATTTATTCTTACTATGTAGAATGAGGAATGGCATGGAGGTGATATTTTTAGATGAAGTCTTTTTGGTGCATAGAATAACCATTATAAAAGTGTACCTAAGGTTTATGATGATTTTCAGGTCATTTGAGAGGTTTGGTGGTGTTTCATGGTCCTTGGGAATAAAACAATGAGAAAAACTGATATGTATGGATAGATAAGTCATTATGGATAGAGAGTTCTATGAATATTTGAGCTATATGGTGAATATGGATAGGTATAAGATGTTTTCATTATGCTTCATGAAAATTTTAAGGTCATTTTGTAATGGGAATTTCAAGATATGTAAGTTTTAGCAAACTTGGGTAAGTTTTTGAGTGTTTTTGAAGTAAAAGTGGGCCTTTGATGCTCATTGTGAATTATATGATTTTAATGAGATACATAAGGTATTTGTAATATATTATTAGTAGGTTAGGTATTAATGTTTCACAAAAATAATGATGTGGTTTAATAATCACATTTTTATGAATGACTATTAACAAGGTAAGATGGTTTGAAACCCTAGATAAACCCTAGCTAGGAGTGACTTGGAGAAGATTTATTATACCAAAATAGTTTTTATTGGTTTTGAAAAAGTGATGATTGGATGTTGTATAGGAATATTCTACATTTATAGAAAGGTAATATAGTGATTTTGATAGTATATGGGCCCCACCTAAAAAATGCTTGTTTGAATAAGTTTATTTTGGGAATAGGTTGTCAAAGGAGTTAAAAATTAAATGGAAATATTTTTTAGCCCCTAAGTTTTTCTATATTTAAATGATATTTTTAGGTCATGGTTGAAGTGAAAAGGTTCAAAGTGTGCTCTATTTATGAAGACTAGTTTTTGGGGTAGTTTAGAGAATCTTGTGAAAATTGACATTGCAGGAGCTACAAGAAGAGTAAGGACTCCATTCAAGTTTTTTTATGATCATGGTTCAGAGGTATTTCCAATGGTGTATCAAAAATTTGATTTGGATATGGTATGAAAATTTTATGACCTATTATTTGAAGGTCAAGTTTGAAAGATGCTTGTTCTAGTAGGGTGCTAAGTGGCTACATGAGATAAGATGATGTTTTTGAGTTATTAAATATTGGTGAAGGTTTATGAGTGCTTGAAATTATGTATAAAGGTCTTACATTATTTTTTTGAGTGTGTAATTGTGTTTTGGTGTGATGAAGAAAGTTGAGCTCATGCTTGGTTCTTGAGTCCTAGAAGGCATAAAAATAATTTTTCATAGATTGGATTGATTCAAAGCCTTCCACTTGGAGTTGGAAGGAGTCCCAATATTTTATGGAAAGAATATTCAAAGGTATTTCCATTGGTATATGGATTGTGGCTTGGAAAGATGATTTGATGGTCTTTCCTATTAATTTTTGGAGATGAAGGTAGATGTATTTTCAGGACAAATTTTCTTAGGATGAAAGAGCGAGTTGGTTGTGTAACAACCACTTTCCAAAATCATAATCATGGGATTTTTTTAACTTCCCAAACTAAAAATATTCCTGATGATTTAAATGTACAAACTAAAATTTAAATCCAACAAATTATAATTATAATTCTTCAGATAAAAATCAATAAAGCATGTGCATATTTATGGGTTAAATAGGATTCAATGATCCCCCATAAGATACTCTTTTGAGTCTGTATATAATGTATACCTTTTAGTGCCCTTCTCAAAATTGATTTTACAAGTGTTTCTCTAAGTGTCTACTTGGAATTCATTCAATCGAATCCCATCTGGCATCTCACACTTTAGTTAGAACTAGGTGAACTTGATAATGTAATGACATACACTACTTCAACCAAAGTTTATGAGTCATGCATTGCATGCTCTAGTTACTAGACTACACATTGTCTTCAAAACATGTCCCTTCACTATGTCACTTAGTTCATTTATCAAAATTGAATTAATTGTTTTAGTTAATCAAATTCAAGTTACACACTTGATACAAAACTTGTTCATCTAGTGTGAAGAAGCATGAATGTACCAACTACGTTTCCTATGGGAGAGAAAGAGCTCATGTAACGACTTGCATCATCACGTAATTAATTTCTTCCCCATAGCCAACATAAGTTGGTATAGAGGAACTAGACCAAATTGGATAGAAAACCTCCACATCTTAGCACAACTCAATTCCTTATTGATTATGACACGCATAATAAATGAAGCTCAAGGGACAACTTAGGATAACTATTGTATGGAAATATTCATTGAATGACCTGCATCATTTGATGAACACCACACTACAACAACCATCCAAAGTTGGCCCTCACGAGTACCATGTATTAGGTTTTTGTAACTTATTCACCTCATTGAATTAGTTTTACGAAAAATTTACATTTCATAACACAGCGATGTTTTATTGCAATAATTATTCGATCCTAAGGTCCATAACTTAGTTTTGATAATTATTCATAATAAAATTCCATAAGTTTGTTTTATGTACATTCATTAAGTATCTTAATATAATTAGGGAAAAAAACTGTATTATTAACACAATCCCTAATTTATTTAAATTACAACATTGTCATTTTGTTTTCTTAAGTAAAAATAATTGAACTCATCAAATGAATGTAATAAAATCATTCATAATCATTAATTTACATAATTATGACTAAATAATAAATGGACATTAATCATTTATCATCATACAAGAGTCCAATCATACAACTATTAAATAATAAATCACATTCATTAATTAATAACTTATATCTCATATCCTTCATATAGCTTTAGTTCATTATTTATATTTAAATCTATTAAACATAAGGGTATTATTCAAGCATAGTTCATTAATCAACCTTAAGATAGTACCTATCTTATGAAATCAGATTGATTAATTCAATCAAAATTATATCCTAACATATACACAAAACTGAATAATTGATATAAAAAGCCATGATCCTTATTACAACAATATTCAAAACTTGAATATAAACTTTTATTTCCTTTTCCAAAAGTGATACAAAATCTCAGAGGCCATAATGCCTTAAAAAAATTTATTCAGCGAAGCACAAGCTCACTTATACAATAGTTAAGTAATGAATACATCGTTCAATCATAACATTAAGAAATTAACATATCATCTTTATGATTTATAACATTGAAATATTTCAATGAACATAATTTAGCTAAACAACATAATTTGAAATTCATTTAAGATAACAAATTAACATTTTCCATTTTTATCATTTTTCCTTTCTTTCATAATTCTTAAAGAAACATATGATTTTTAACTCAAAATCATTAAAAGAATATTTCAGATTACTAATAGTTCACAAATATGAATAAAAATTTCCAAAAATATATCAATTATTTCATTTATACCCCAACAAAGTTATTTATAAAAATTTAAACAAGTATTAAACCTTATACTTTAATATTCATTCTTGTTCTACCATCATTGTATAATCATATTACACGAATCAGGAGGTGATCATACAACCACACAAATTTCATTCTAGGTTCATATAATAATTTTAAAAAAAAGAGTATTATATTACTCAAGTCATGTCTTAATAATAATATTAAGAGAATTAATTCGATAAAGGTGTTAGTTAAAATATCCAAATACAATATCTTTATATCATCAAACCATAACCTTATCAAAATAATATTTACTTATCAGAATACATTATTCCTTCTCAAGGAAGTAAGAGAACATGCACTATTTATACAATAACAATTTATTTGTGAAGTATTTGAGTACTACCAAATACCTTAAACTATCTAAAATACCATAATGTATCCAAATAAACCTTATTTTATTCAAACAAAACAAATAGACACACAAATCATTACAATTTTCATAAGGATACGACTAAGCCTAAGGATAGGCTATACATTTTAATCAATCAAAGAAAGTCCATAGAATTCTCCCTTATGTATAATCCTACAATCACTAGTTCTAACAAACCATAAGAAAAACAAAATATCATAAGCATTCAACATATGGAAAACAATAAACAATACATAGTCTGCATCGACCACATAGTGGTCTAAGAGAAAAATGAATAAATAGTTGAATGATCAAATCACCATAGAATCCATCAACCTAAGAAAGAATCCTAGTCTCTAGAAATAATCAATAACACGAACAAAATGAGTAGGTGAGTGAGTCACATATAACCATAGTGCCACCAATCTAAACTCAAGATTTAAAATGTTGTGAATAGGAGTGAGACAGTGAAAATTATTATAGGAGCACCCCATAAAAATACATGCCATGTAAATAGCAACAAGCTTCCTAGTAAGACTAGGTCAAATGAATTCAAAGTTAAGACCATTCCTATTAATGAAACCTCAAGACAATGTTACAACCTTAAATAAACCAAATTCTAAGTTGGGTACTAACAATCCACTCCAATACTCACTCCCAAATAATGGATAGGTGAATAAAAAATTAATCTACAAGTTATTGAGCTTGAGCTTGAAAATAAAAATCCCATAGTCATCCATTACAACTTGTACCAGCACGAAGGTAACCCAACAAAACAAAGGTGATGCTAAATGCAAAAATACAAGTAGCCAATCATATACACGAAGCCCAAAAATTTGTGCAAGGAAAGAATACGCATACCTATAACAAAGTCAAAATATTAACATGGCCTTATAATAAACGTCTTGTATATAAATTGACCATACGCAACATAAAGAAATATTTACGTATAAGAGAATATATATACACAGAACCTTCACAGTCAGGTATGCATTCAACCATGGAATTTAAATTAAGATTTAAGCCATACCCATTAAAAAATCATTAATGAAGAGAATGAAGGTACAAAAAAACTGATTTTCTCCATTTAACATTAAAATATCTTAATGCTATAAATGATAAAGATGAGCAAGAGACAATCTCATTCCTGTAATACGTTTGCAGAAGACTAAATTTTCTCCCTCTTCTTCCCAGAAATCTCCCAAATCTCACACAAAAAACTAGACAGAATAATAGCTTCAAATCGAAATAGGAGGTCCAATAAATCCATTGCTCAATCTATATATCTCCTTAGAACTAACTAGAGTTAGATTTTATATGAAAAGTTCATAACGGACCGCCCCAAATTAGCCATGATAGATGTTTTTACATGTAGATCTTGCATGGCGATATAAAAGGATCAATGAGAAAAATGAATCACCAAATAACCACTTATCTTAGTGGTAGCTTCCTTGAGAAGATTCCCGCTTCTCCCAAGGCTATGGTATTCATTAATTTCATTAAATGAAACTGTCCCAAATTCCTTCTATTTCCTCACCAATTCCATGCTAATCCACCTTCTACCAACTTTGGTATTTCCTCCATCTAGATTTAATATATGCCATCCATTTGGGTGGTTATTTACCATCCAATGGTTAGGGATCCACAAAATTAAAAAAACCCTAATTTAAATTGCCAACACATTGACCAATGTGCATTTTCCAAATTCTAACGTTGGCTTGGGTGATAGGTAGCAAACATCTTGGTTCGAGCTCATGTGGGGGCTCGGTTGAGCTACCAACCCCTTTAGTCAATATTACATTACATTTCCATACATAATATGGCTTTAACGTTAAGGTATTTAACATAAGAAAAAGTAATAACATTTATATATGTATATATATATATATGCATATATATGTATACACACACACACCACACACACACATGTTTATATATATATACATACATCTACCATATATATATATATATATATATATATACATATATGTGTGTGTGTGTGTGTGTGTACATACATACATACATATATATATATATGTATTTATATTTCTTTTTGATAAGACAAGATTTATAATCGTTTTACAAACCACTTGACATTAGTATGAATGTCATTTGATGGCTTTGAAAATAAAATTTTAAATAGAAGCCCATGTCTATGACCTAATTATCGACTATAACTTTTTTCCCAACAAGGGTCTATGCAAATTTAGTCAACCATACCAAGATCATAAAATTAATTAAGCGCACCTTTTGATTGTATAAATGTAAATAAGTACATAAGTATAAGATCAATCAAGAAGCAATCTTAAAATCTAAAATCAAGAAATAATTATAAACATTATAAATAATGAAATTAACTTGATTACACAATTAAACATGTTGTTTAAACTGTAATTTAATCAAGTCAAGCATGATAAGAAAACACAATTTCACCTATAGCCAGGAAAATTATATATCAATCCAAGATATAATTAACTGGGTATGACAGGTTTAGGTGAGAAATGGATTATTTGATGCTTAATATAACCTAGAGAGTGAAGAGAGATTAATTTCTATCCTATTGAAGGTATTTATAGGTCTTGAAGAGGCAGAAAGGGTGCAAAATAGTTGAGTTTGTAAAGTTGGTTTCTGGTCAACATGTTTTTATGAAGAGGAATGTTGTTGTGGTTTAAGTATACATATGTTTAATGAGGTATAAATTACATGGATGTGTTATACATGTCTTAATGATTCCATAGAGTGGTTACATGTCATATTTTAGATGATTTTGAGTGGTATAGATGCCAAAAGGCAAATATAGGGTCCTACAAACAAGCTGTTTGGTGAAGGATATGAGACTTTTGGCCCATGTTATGAATTATTTGATTGGACCAAGAAAAATTATGACCATGGATGATGTTTAAATGTCATATTAAACATGTGTAGTTATTTTATAGCTTTAATAATCATGGTTTTGGTGTTAGTGGATTTTACTCATCCTAGTGATGGGATTTTGAGCCCTTTTTGGTGCAAGTTGGATGGTTTTGGCAATGAACGACTTATATGGGTCATTTTTGAACAATTTGATGGATTTATTAGTATTTTATTATGAACATCTATCAAAAATAGGTTAAGGGCTGGCCTCTCTTGTTTTTGAAGGAGAGAAGCCTATAAAGGTGATGTTTTGAGTTCATTTTTAAACTATGTGCTTTTGGAGGGAAAAGTGTGACCCTAGTGTGAGTGAATAAAAGGTATGATTTCATTATTCAGATTAGAGGAAGTATATTTCAGGTTGAATAATGTTTTAGAACATTTATGTAAGGGTTTAGAGCCAAGAAAAGTTGAGAAGGAAGAAGATAGAGCGAGTTGAAGCAATGAGGGTTTGAGCAAGGGTTTGTAAGCTGAAATTGTGATCTCCATAAATTGTTGCAACAAAATAATTCAAATATATTATCATCATCAGGTTTTTGAGTTGGTGATTTTTCATCTTGGGGGGTTTTAGTCTCCTTGTGGAGTGGGTAATCCACTAAATTAGGGTTGGTGCTCTACTAAACTAGGGGTTAGTGCTCCTTTTGAAGTTGGTGCTTCACTAAATATATTTTATTTTTGTAATATATGATGAGTTTCAATGGGATTTCTTACCATTAATGGTATCCACTTATATTTTGTGTTCTTTTGTACTCTCTTTCTCTTGCTCTTGTGAATGGTTGTTTCTATGTTTAAGTAATCACACATATGGTTCATGGTTGATTGAATGGATGTATAAATGATAATGAATGATGAATGGTAAATGAAATAAGTTTTTGTAGGAATTATTCACCCCCTCTCAGTTTATTATGCTTCCAACAATTGGTATCAAAGCATGTCTTTGTGAAGTAAGTTTAGAAACTTGAAGGAGATCCTTTGAAGCACAAGCAATGGGTAAGTCTTTAGATGTTAAAGCAAAATTAAGGAAGATGAATGGAGAAGCTTATTTAGTGATTGATTTCTTACAAGTTCAAATCAAGGATATGGAGATAGAGCATGATCAAGCCATCAAGGGTTTGAAATATCAAGTGGAAAGTTTGTCTAAATCCCTAAAGGAGAAAGAAGACACTTGTTCTAGGTATGAGGAAAAATTGAAAGCCCTAGAATCAGATTTGGAGAATGCATCTAGTAGGTTGAAGATGTATGAGATAATTGAGAAGATATCTGAAGCTCTTGATGGGATTTTAGAAGGTCAAAGGGTGGCTAGTGACAAAATAGGCCTAGGGTTTGAAGGAAAACATGTGAAGAGTGATGGTGATGTTGGTCCAAGTACTAAATCTGATATGAAGGTGACCAAGAAGGCTGATTTGAGAAGGTCTAACTTAGTTAGAAAACCTAATTTTATGAGGTATGGTTCTTCATTCAATGGATATTGCTTTGTTTGTCATGATTTTTGTCATAGAGCTAGATATTGCAAAATTAGGTCTCCTAGGAATGATGTGGTCTTCTTCAAGGGAAAATCAATGGGTTTTCTTCCCCTTGAGGGTTTCCCACTTATATTTGGTGTTCTTGTGTACTCTCTTTCTCTTTATCTTGTGAATGGTTGTTTATATGTTTAATTAATCACACATATGGTTCATGGTTAATTGAATGGATGTATAAATGATAATGAATGATGAATGGTAAATGAAATAAGTTTTTGTAGGATTGATTCAACCCCCTCTCAGTCCATTGTGCTTCCAAAAATTAGTATCAGAGAATGTATTTATGAAGTAAGTTTAGTAATTTGAAGGATATAATTTGAATCACAAGCAATAGGTAAGTCTTTAGATCTTGAAGAAAAATTAAGGAAGATGAATGAAGAATCTCAGTCGGTGACTAATTTCTTACAAGTTCAGATAAAGTATATGGAGATAGAGCATGATCAATCCATCAAGGTTTTAAATCTCAAGTGGAAAGTTTTTCTAAATCCATAAAGGAGAAAGAAGACACTTGTTCTAGGTATGAGGAAAAATTGAAATCCCTATAATCAGATTTAGAGAATACATATAATAGGTTGAAGATGTATGAGAGAATTGAGAAGATATCTTAAGCTCTTGATGGGAATTTAGAAGGAAAAATGGTGGTTAGTGAAAAAATAGGCCTAGGTTTTAAAGAAAAACATGTGAAGAGTGATGGTGATGTTGGTCCAAGTACTAAATCTGATATGAAGGTGACCAATAAGGATGATTTGAGAAGGTATAACCTATTTAGACAACCTAAATCTATAATGTATGGTCTTTAATTCAATGGATATTGCCTTTTTGTCATGATTTTAGTCATAGAGCTAGATATTGAAAAGGAGGTCTACTAGGATGATGTGGGATTCTTCAAGGGTGAATGTTATTCATGTTGTATTGCCATAGAGTTAAGGATTGTGAATGGAAATTAAGTGTGTTTGAACAAAGAATAAAGAAGAATGGTGTTGTATGTCATAAGTGTCACAAACAAGGAAATATTGTTAGATATTATCTCCAAGGTGGATCATCAAGAGTTGTTAGTAGGTATTAAACATTTAATGGAAGAGTTTTCAAAGAGAATAATCAACCCAATGAATAATTACAAGATAGCCATATTAGATCCAAAGGTCAATAAGGAGGTTGATCAAGTCAAGGAGGTCAATAAAACCAATTCTCAGCCCACCATGTAGTGTATGAAGTCTATCAAGGAAGATTCTAGTGTTATTAAGATGGAAAACAAGGTTCTCAAGCCTAAATCAGGTCAAGGGAGCATGCTTGCATTAGTTCAGGAAGATAATATGTGCCTTACTGCTTCTGTACATTAAAATTTGAAGAAGTTAGGTGGGTTGGATACTTAAAGAGGTATAAGGTGTGTGAAGTAACATCTCCATGAGTCCTTGAGTCTTTGTTATGATAGGTGTCTGAGTTCAAGAGTAGGTTATTGTCTTTGGTATTTTTGTTAGGTGATGTGTCTAGTAGTCATGAAAGATTGTCCTTACTCAGTTGGTCCAAAGTGTATGGCTGTCATGTCTTCAAGTGTTTCCTTGGTTGAAAGAGCCTTTTTCATGGTGATGGTTGAGTCTTGATGTTAAAGTGTATTATGTAAAATAAGTGTTCATAGTGGTTCCTTGAAGTTGTAGGTCTAGCTTACTGCTTAAATTATGTTGGGGATCATCCTTGTGTAAGTATGGACTATGTAAAAGATATTTTGCGTACAAGATTTTGATGTAAGTCTAACAAGTTGACATCATGGATCTAATTGTATATATTTTATAGAATTTTTGTTATTAAGGTTGTCTTAGTAAAGTTTGTGAGAATTTTTAATCAAAGGTCCGTGTTGAGATTTGAAAACTTAGTATGATCAAGAGGAACCATCGAGATTAAAATTTTGATGAATCAAGTGCGAGTTAGACATGCTAATGGTAGCTCATATATATATATTTCTATAGGGTTTCAAGTTATATTTAAGTTCTTAATAGTGATTCAAGAAGATAGGTTTGAGGTTAAAATGTTATGTGAATAGAGACTATGTATTCATCTCTATTCCTTTCAACAAGTCATTAGTTTGGCACTAAGTGCAAGTTTAATAATTTCATGGGTGCACCTTATGATTGTTCAAACAAGGTTTGTGTCTCTGTAAAATTAGTGTAATGAGTTTATGAGAGAAATGATCCAAGATAGTCATGAAAATGATGAATATTTTGGAAAGATATGAATTCTGAGCATATATGAGTCAAGGGTGAAGCCTCCAAAATGTTTTGTTAATGTTAAGTGTTTTGTAAAGTATGATTAAGAAATATCATGATATAAAATGTTGAAACCATGTGAAATAGGTTTTAAATATTGTCTCAAGATGCATTAGAGGTCATCCATGAGACTTATGGTATGTGTTTTGATTCAGATGGTTGTACATTCATGTTGCATGAGAAGTCATCTTTGAGACTCTATTCCTAGGTCTTGGTAATGTTTTTGGTCATGATGTGTCTTAGGCGTGTGAAGTATAAGCATGGTTATTAGGTGTCTCAATCCATAAGATGAGCCACGAAGATAGTACTAGGTCGTGTATGGTAAACTATTAAGAGGTTTCATAAGGATTAAAGTATTAAGGAGACTATGAAGGAAACATGCATGGTACTTGTTTAGGATGAAGGTGTGAAGACCTATTGATTTTAAATACTTCAAAACTATGAATGATGCAATACTAGTGTTCCTAGATGGTCTAAAATCAGAATAAGGGTCTCATGTTATTAGTAAGGATTGGAGAGGTTGTTATAAAGTTGTAAGACTACAGGTAACTTGATGTTATCCATTAAACTTTCACAAAGTGTTCAAACTAAGAAGAGAAGTACAATGCAAGGAATACACATATGTGCATGATGAATTGTATAGAAGAAGATGTTAAAGATTGTCAAGGGTTGAATGATGTGTAAATTGTATGCATAGTGGTTATGACAAGACAAGTGATGGTGTAAAATTCTACCTACATGCTTGAGTGTATAAATGGAAAACTTTAGAACTGTGATAATGTTTTCTCTAGGTTTTTTGGAACATGGAAGGAATGGTTATATTTAAGACTTCTCAGAGCTCAAGGTCATGAATTCAGGGTAGAGTGATATTCTCAAGATTTATAATAAACAAAGTGTGACCTATAGTTATATCACTAGTTGTACTGAGAGGATGGTGTTAAGGGTTACGTGATGAGAGAAAAGAAGGTACTATTAAGGTATGCTACGGTGTAGAGGCATCAAGATCAAGTGATAGAAACTCTTTAGAATATTTAATTTCAAGGCCACATTAGTTTGAAGAAGGTAATAATGGTTGTGAAAGAAATAAGTTGAGATGATACATGTCTAAAGGGAGATCTCGAGTCTTAATAAAGAAGTGTACAATATTTCCTAATAGGTATGAAATCAAGTAAATGATCTTATGAGGTGATTTTATTCTAATAGTCCAAACATGTTTTATTAGTAATGAAGGTGGTATGATGAAATTATTTGTTAAAGGGATAACTATGATGCTCTTAAGATTTAAGGACTGTAGAGATGCAAAGATATGTGGATAAGGAACTCAAAATTATGAAAGGATGTGCTCTGCTTAGGTTGATGGTAAAGTGCATTTCATGGGAATTATACATGATGACTAATTATCTCCTAGGATAACATGTGCTAAAGAAACTATGAATTTCAGGTATGTACATGGGTTAAAGATGCACTCAAATATCTAATACAATATGAAGCTAGTGTGAAGTATAAATGTATATGCCTAAACATATGACTAAGGATATTGAAGACTTTAATGGCAAGATTATATGAATCTATGTATTGGAATATTTTTTGATCATGGGTAAAAGAGGGTTAAGGGGACCCTACCCTGTACAATAAGGAGAAAAATATTTATTGATGAGGAATGAATGAAGCTACCTCTACCTGCAGCTGCACAAAAAGTAAAGGAAAATGATACAAACATACAAAATAATAGCAATACAAAACGTGAAAGCTCATCCCAAGGACCCCTTCCCATGGGATCTAAGATGCATCTTAAGGGATTCATTATTCCCTTTCTTTCTTCTACTCATAGTAGACCAACCATTACCGGGGATTGGATTTACATTTTCAATAGTGTGAACCGGCATGCAAATTTTAGTATTATTGTTGTCTGACTGAATACCAAGAGGAGAGGGTGAAGTCCCAACCTCACAACAAGGGGAAGGAGCCTTTTCTACAGGGGTAGAAAAAGGGGGAGCCTCCTCCTCCATAGAAACAAAAACCTCCTCATTCGCAGATCCATCTTTAGACTCGGAATCTGAATGATTATCAACAACCAACAGGCTTGGATCTGCATTCTTCCACCAAGAAGAGTGTCTACTTGCATGTTTCTTTCAATTCTTACAATCCATAGATAAATGTCCAAGAGAAAATCAATTTCGCATCGAAGGGAAAACCTTCATAGTCTAAGTTTTGAGTCCATATTCGTCCTCAACCATAAGATCAACAGAAGAAGGAAAATCTGTTGAAGTGTTCATGTCAACTAAAATGCGAGCATACATAGTATACTCATACAAGGTCATTTTTGTGTCAATAGCCAAGGTTTTACCCAGAATGTCCCCAATGGAGGTTAAACATTTCTCATCCCAAAACTATAGAGGAAGATATGGAAAATGGATCCAAATAGGTATGATTTGGAAAGTTTTAGTAACTAGATTAAAAAGGGGAAACCATGGCTTCATGAGTAGAAAGTGGGATATGATTGAGGGGAGTTCTTGATATTCATTCTATTTAAGAGGTAAGGAATTTATTGATGACCATAAAGTATTGAAGTGTTAAGAATTATGTGCAAAGTGTATAATGATTTCCAAATCTATGGACTATTGAAAGCATCCTATAGACACAAAATGTTCTATTAAGAATAAAATATTTATCTTAGTTATAATATAAGGTAAGTGATGTACCAATTAGAGCAAGTGTGTCCAAGTATATTGAAATATAGGTGCGGGGGATTTTACATTCACTCCAATAGGATTGATTTCATAAAATAGAGTAGTACTCATTGAGAAAATATTTAAGGGCTAATACATTATGTTGATCTATCTCTTGGACAATTTGTGCAAGTGTGATGTTTAAATATTTTCCTTTTAGTTACTATTTGATAGTAATTTTCTAAGGGGAGTCACTGATTGGTGTTTCATGAGGTATGTTTTCTCACAATGCATGGGGAATTTGACAATTCTTACAATGAGAATGTTGTTTAGGGGATAGTAGTCCTAAAAGTGAGTATGTTACATTTGGAGACAACTCTTGATTTTGAACTTGAAACAAACCTAGAAAGACATTAATGACATAAATGGAGGAAAATTTATGGGGTATCATTTTAGGGGGGTGCTTGTTTAAGGATCATCATATAAGGTCCATATGATCTTCACACATACTCTTGAAGGAGTCAAAAGGGGATATTTTAGTCCCAAGGGAGCTTTATGAGTCAAGTAAGTTGTGTTTTGCATTGTTTTTATTGTGTTTTTTCATTTCCATATAGTATCATTATTTTATCCTTTTCTATATATGTCAAAGGGGGAGAGAAACATCATAAACATGTTGAAGAGTCATGTTGGTGTGTTTGTCTTCTTGTTGTTATCATCAATGAATGAGGGGGAGATTGTTGGCAATTGTTTCTTTGTGTTCTCATTGATGTTGATTCCATTGATGGAAAAGGGTGTCATGGTGTAGTATGAATAGTCTCGTGAAGTGTTATTTAGGTGTTAAACATGAAGGTTGATTGGTAGTGTCAAGTTTTGTGATGTTCTATGAGGTCCTGGTGCATGGTTAAGTGAGCTAAGTCATGGTTTGTGTTAACCCAAGATGGTTGGAGTGTTTCATGAGGTAAACCATGGCTGGTATGATGTGTTTTTGGTGTCTATGATTCTTGGTTAGGTCACGAGGTTTCATGGTTGAGTCAAGTAATTCTATGCTTGTTTCTTACCCTAGAGCATGCAGAATGAGATGGATGTGTGAGATTTTGAGTTGATAAGTCTTGTTGGTGCATGGTAGTAGCATGGTGAAAATTTAAATGAGGTGTATGGTGATTTTTAGGTCAGTTCTCATAGGTTTGGTGGTGTTTTAGGGTCCTTGGGAAGAAAATAGTGAGAAATAGGCATGTAGGCATAGGTAAGTTGTTTTGGATAGATATTTATACGCATATATGAGATATATGGTGAATATGGAAAGTTATAGGATTTTTTCATGATGCTTCATGAAAAGTTTCATGTTTTTTTGTAATGGAATTTCAAGATATGCAAGTTTTAGTAAAACTGGGTAAGTTTAGTGTGCTTTTGAAGAAAAAGTGGACCTTCTGATGCTCATTGTGAATTGTATACTTTGCATGGGGAATTGAAATATTTGGTATATCTTCTCAGGTCAGTTATTAAGGTTTCACAAAAATAATGAGGTGGTTTGATCATCATGTTTTTATGAATGATCATTAACAAGGTAAAGTGGTTTGAAAGCATAACTAAACCCTAGATAGGAGTGACTTGGAGAAGATTGCTTATACCAAAATAGTTTTTATTGTATTTTAAAAAGTGATGATTAGATGTTTTATAGGAATATTTTAGATTTCCAAAAAGGTAATATAGTGCTTTTGACATTATGTGGGCCCCACCTAAAAGTTCTTGTTTAGAAGAAATTTAGTTTGGGACAAGGTTGTCCAAAGGAGTTATAAATTAAATGGACATATTTTTAGCCCTAATTTGTTATAGATTTAAATTATAGTTTCAGGTCATGGTTAAAGTGACAAAGTTCAAAGTGTGCCTTATTTGTGAAGATTGGTTTTTCAGGCAGTATAGAACATCTTGTGGTAAAATTGACATTGCATAGCGCTACATAAAGAGTTAGGAATCCATTCAAGTGTTTTTGAGATAATAATTCATAGGTATTTCTAACTGTGTATCAAAATTTATATTTGGATATGGTATGAAAAATTTATGTTATTTGAATCTAAATTTTC